>QWTY01038156.1:0-33709 GCA_008033365.1 Pseudorectes ferrugineus
GGATTTTTTCCAAATATCTAATCTAAACTTGCCCTCTTTCAGTTTGAAGCCATTCCCCCTTGTCCTGCCACTACATGCCCTTATAAATAGTCTTTCACAACCCTCTGGAAAAATCTTCCTTACATTTTTTAATAATAAAGCTAGAGTAGATTTCCAGCATAGCCAGCCTGGGGTCGAAAGAACCTTCATGTGACAGGTGGATAATTTTTGAAAGGATTCAAGGTGTAAAACACCAGCTGCTGGGTTTGGTGCACCTGACCTGGATAAGTGATAGAATTCAGAAGCACTCATCTACAGAAAAGGAGAGTTTTGTGTGTGGGTAATTGTAAAAAAAGAATGGAAATATGTTGAAGCAAAATACAATATCTGCAGTCACCAAGCATCTGCCCACATCACTGGAGGCAGGATTTGACCATTAGCCATCCTCTTGCCAGTGTCATGTTTAGAGGCAATATTACAAAACCTCTTCGCTTATTAGAATTATTTCATCAGACTCCTCACCAACAGGAACAGGCTTAAACAGAGTAAAAGCTGCTTGTAAACAGAGTAAAAGCTGCTTGTAAAGGACCATCCAGTGTCCTGAAGGTACAAAGGTCTCTTGTTTCCCAGGGTAGAAATCCTTCAGCCTTTTGGCTGTATTGAGCACCTTTGACTTGTCTCTACTGGCTCTTAGGACAAGTGTCAGCAGAAAGGGAGGAATGGGAAGGAGAAGGGAAAGCAGCAAGGTGAAGGGGGAAAGCTGAGCAGGGGAAGCCCAAGACGAGGGCAGGCAGGGGAGAGTAAGGCTAAATGCAAAATAAAACTACGGAACCCACTGATCATTTGTATCATGTGGTCTCATTTGTCACAGTTGTCTTTGATGTCCTGCTGGTGGGTCCCTCTGGACAAGGACTGCATCTTCTCTGTGTCCCAGTGTGTGCTGCTCCAGTCTGAAAAGGATTAATAAAGTTGGTTATTAGTGATAATATCTGAGTGCTTCAAAATTCCCATCCACAACATGTGGATATATTTCTCACAGGAATGTCAAAGATGAAGCTTGCCAGTGTTGGAGGGGAAATATAGAGTACATTGTTATTATTACTGCCTCAGTCGTTGCACCAAGGTCTCTCACGCAGGCAAAGTTTTATTCAGGTAATTCAGATCCCATCATTTCTAAACCTTCACACTTTTCCCGTTCTTTGTATGACAGATAGCTACACCTCAGTGGGACTGCAATGGATTGCTATGACTGCAGCACCCCTGCAAGAACCTGTGAGAGATTTTGGTGAGAACAGCTTAGTGGTGCAAGAGTAACCCCAAGCTACAGATTAAGAATTGCTGTTATCCTGTATTTTACTATATGATACTGAAATAAAATTCACTTGAGATGAAAAAGGGCCAAGCTTCTCTGAGCATACTTCTCAAGGCCTGAGTGAAGGTTCAGTTCAGCACATGGCACTGGCCACCAACTTGAAAATAGACTGAAAGCCTCTGAAAAAAACATTATGCGATGTGGGCTTACTGTGGTGGTAAGTATTTAATCAGTGTCTTCCTTACAGCTCACCTTTTAGCTGCATAATTACTTTCCAGCAGTTTGGCTTAATTTTCTGCTAATGATGATATGGGATTCACCCAGAGCATACGTCTAACTTGCCTCTCTTATGACAGAAAATGGCTTGAGAGAAGCAAATGATACATGAGCAGCCATACACCACACTTAGCAGCACTTTGAAGTCAGTGTAGGTATTAGCTCTTTCACTGAAATAGATACCACAAATGAGGTTAATCAAGGGCACAGTGCTACAGAAGAAATAAATCTCTTTTCTAGTCTATGCAGTAGGATCATATTAGAAAACAAAGAACACTTTGATTTGGTACAGCCTGTCCTCCAGAGCCTGGAAATGGTACAACAACAATTTATATCCTTTGAGGATCTGGCCCAGATGTTTTATGTAACTTCCACTTTTTTTTTTCTTTAAAACACCTGCATCCAACAGCTGATAAGAAACAGGAAAGTGAGTAACAAGCAATATAGACTATAGGGTGAACTGCTTCCTAAAACAATGAGTTGGTTCTGCTTTTAGTTACATTTTTACTGTGCCAATGAATTTTGAAAAAAGGTACATGGTGTGCCCAAGACTGAACTGCTTCATTTTCAAGAGCAGTGTTTGAGAAAAGAGAGGAGAATGAAAATTAAATTAAATGAAGCAATATACCCAGAGAAGTTCTGTTTGAAGAAAATCTGCAACGTTTATCACTAGCACCAGCAAGTCGACTTTTCAGAAAGGACATTTACAGTTCTGTTCAGCTTACTTGAGAGAGAGCATTGATATCTACACTAGAATGAGCACAAATCATGCACAAGTAAGTTGTTTACACTGTCAGTCATTAGCTACACGTTTGGAGTGCTGAAGAACGTCGGTATAAAGAGTCTGTCTGTCTGTGGTACTCAGCCCTAAACATCTCTGTCAGCCCACCTTGAAGCCTGGTACTCACAACTGGACCCAGCATTCCCTTGGGGCTCTGCCAGTGCTGAAGAGCCTGCAGGGATGAACTCACGGGCCTCATGCACACTATATGCTCCTGTTTGTCTGTCCAAGTACAACATTTGCTTCTGTCATACTGATCTTCATGGAGAACCCTTTCCTGGCTGAGCCTTCATAAAGGGGCACCTTTATTCTACATTTTGAGGGAAGTCAGTCCATTGTTTCTGCTGTTGTTCACAAAAGAGATGGGTGAAGTGGGCTCAAGAAGCCTCAGGGCAGGATTCAAGTCCTGTTCCTTCATCACTGTGAGAACAAAATAATTCCGAAATTAATACAAATTACAGTATTAGCACAAGAGCTTTTGGTTTGATAATTTCTTTCAAGGACTGGATGACAGTTTTGACCAAGTAAGGAGAGTTATCACATCTTGACAGAAAGAGTTTTTCATGTGTAAACTCCCACATTTGGGAAAACAAAAGAAATTACTTTCAAGCTCAGGGCAGAAGGGCAAGAAAGACGTGAAATAATTCAGTGAATAGCGGGAGTCTGTGATTCTAGACACTCTTAAAACATGGCTCAGATGCTCCCAGAAATGTGGTCAGTTCATCAGTGCAGTAACCTGTGACTCATGAAATGAACTGCTTTAAATATGCCAAGTTTTTATAGAAAATGCATTGACCAACTGTCCACAATCCGTTAGCAATGAGCAATCTGTGCTTGGTTTTCTATGAGCAGCTCCTTTTGGCCTCTCATGGTTTTTGTTTCCTTTTAATGTGGCGTGCAAGAAGGGATGTGTGCAATGGAGTGACACCACAGCTTCCTATGCAAACAGACAATTGCTAATGAAAAATTTGCACAGTTAGATACGCCTAATTTGACGGACTGAACTTGCTATTTTTCAAATCACATAAAGCTAAAGTACATTGACAGTGATGAGTGGTACACTCTTGCCAGCACAAATGTGTCAGTATGTTCAGTTTTGTGAATACATTAAGCACTGTGGATGCATTCCACATAATAGACTTGCGTTTTAACTGGATATTTTGTGTCTGGATTGATGTTTGCATCAGTCCAGAGGAATTTTGCCCTTAGAGTCCAGATTCAACTTTGTTTTAAAGTAAGTAAGTAAAGCAAGCAGGTTCAGTAGGAACTGAATTTGACCTAAGATCAAAAAGTAAAGTTTGATTTTGTTAATCTGTCCTCTTCCTTCCTACCATGTTTCCCTTTCCCATGGAGGTGGCGATTTGAAGCTGTCAAAGCATCTTGTTAGCTATAGCAATGGCTAAATGGAAAGCATTTAATTTTGGAGAAACTGCAGGAGTGTTCTTGCATTATTTCTCTATCACCTTTGCTTCTGTCTTATAATTTGAATTCTAATTGCTACAAATTACAGTATGTAGCTTTTATCAGTTGTGGACCAACAGGAATTTTAGACTTTGGACTAACATTCTTGATGATATTGTATCTAAACTACTTTGCAGGTGCTGATGTGCAAACACATCACCTGTGATGGTCACTGTAAAATGAACTGGTACCACTCAGTAAAACTGAAGTGAGAAACACACGTTGCCTGGATGCAAAGCCGTGTTTCAGAGGATCAATTCCTTTCCCTTCAGTGTTGGGGCAAGATGGCTTTTTGTAAAGGGCAAGGTGTAAGGGATGCAGAATATTGTGCCCCTGAGTGGTTGCCTCTCCTCTGCCTTCTTAACATATGGTTTTGATTTTGACTGTAGCCTTCAAAGTAACACTGTATGATACCCTAATTTAACCTGCCAGTTTGTACACTCATCTGCCTGAAAATCATTCAGCTTCTAAGCTTTCTCCTAAACTTTGCAAAATCACCTCAATTTCCTGATGATTTGGGAAACTGACAGCATCTTTACACAGTTCCTGATGTCCTCAGATCTGGGGCTGGCCCCTGTGCATGGGGCACTGTCCCCTTGGCAATGCTGAGCACTCTTCGACTTGTGAAACAGCCATCAGCCTGTGGCAACCTTGGCGTGCAAAAGGGCTGTGTGGAGGTGACAGCATTTTTTAGGTCTGAAAAAGAAAAACAGGGAGTGAATCAGCCTGTCTTGGGACAGGAGGTTATGGAGAGGTATGGATTTGTTGTCCAAGGCATCGGTCCCAGGCTTGGAGCAGTGGGGTACAAAGCGCTCCATGCTCCAGGAGGTCGCTGGCCTGGGGCTGGGCAGTCGAACTGGCTGCAGGAGGTGGGTGCTCTCCAGGCAGCAGCCTCCCCTCGCTTCTTCCCCTGAGAGACAGAGGTCCTGAGTGTGGGGCAGGAGGTGGGGAGTCTCTGCGCTCTGCACTTGCTGCCTTTACCTCCGTTCCTGCTGGGCAACGGGGAATTAATCCAACCAGCCACTGATCTGCCCTTTCTCGTTCCTGCAGAGGGAGAGCCAGATAAGCCCAAACTGCTGATGCTCGAGCGGAGACTTTGTGCTGGTACGTGCCTTTGATGGCTCAGATGTCGAGCTGGACAGGCTGTGCCTGCCTGCAGAGGAGCAGAGATGCCCACCCCGCTCGCTGTCACACAGCTGCGGTCCCCGCCGAGACACCGGACACGAGGATCTCACGAAAGCCTCCTCGTGTAGACGGGGCTGTGTCCCAGCGTGGGGACAGCCCCTGCTGCACGGGCTGAAACTCGCAGCTGGAGAGCCAGGGAGCCAGCATCCCAGTGCCAGCACTGGCGGGAGGCTTTCATCTGAGAAAAGGCGGATGTCACGCATGCAGAAGAGTTAGTCATGTGGGGAAAAGGCTGCTCAGGGGATTAAAAGGACTATTTGCCCAGCCCCCAGTTCGAAGCACGAGAAGGAGGGAGAGGATGGGATTGCCCCCCAGCGATGCCCAGGTGCAGCCGGGGCAGCACGGCCCCTCTCCAGGCACTACTGCAGGGAGATGTGCGGAGGGGCTGAAGCCACCCCTGGGCTGGTCATTGCCTCCGCAAAGCCGCTTTACGGGAGTCCTCAGAGCGAGGATTTGCCAGGTATTTAACTGAAGTGAGCTGCTCTTTGGCAAAGGGCAGAGGAGTGGCAGAGAGCGGGGCGGCCGCAGCCTTGTGCAGGCGGTGAGGTGGCTCTGCCACGGCAGCTCGTTCTCCCTGGGGATGCTCCAGGCCGGGCAATCCCTGCGCCGTGCAGCCACAGCCTTTCGGAGCCCTCTTCACAACCTGGGCACTGAGTAATGCTTCTGTCCGTCTTTTATGCACTAGGCAGAATGGCAAAGTGTAGCAGAGAGCTTAAACAGCGCTCCTGTGTGGAAAAATTGTCCTGATAATGGTATTTTAAGCCATTTAAAGGGTGTGTGGTGCCCAATACACAACACAGAGGGTTTTTATTGAGGCATGTCCTAACTGCAATTCTCTGTTATTGCAGTCCTAGTTTCATAGCACAGCTCAGCCAACAACATGAGTGGTGAGGCAGAAAACTGCTCTAACAGAGCCAGGGTACAGATGAACATTGGTGGGCAGCTCTTTCAGCAGATGTCAGACAACTCGGACCCTGGGGACAGGACTGGGAGTACCAGGTAGGAGCTGGGAGCCACAGCTCCCGCTGCAGATGGGAGGGGTGGAGGGGAGGACTGGCTCACCGGAGGAGAAGGAGCCTGTGTCAGCACATCAGGTTACAGGCAGCCTTTGTGCTGTGGCAGTGGCAAACTGACACAGCCCTTGGCTCCTGCCAAGCAGGCTGGCTGCCATCGCACACAGCAGCGGATTTCACTGAGACATGGTTTAAACCCCAGCTACTCTTCTCCTATCACCCAAACCCATGGCTGCTGCCCTGCTGCCCTTGGAGGTTTGAATTTCCTGAAAAGGGTCGAGGTACTTCCCTTTCTCAGCTGTTTGCTGTTTCCTTTTTGCTGTGCTACAAACTGTCTCCATGCTCTCACCAGCTTTCCAGACCAGCATGAAGGTCCACCACAAGAAATGCTCCTCACCCAAGCATGGATGGCCATCACCATCTCTGGCTATATAAATCACTCCCAGCTAAGAGCCTGGCCAATCTGCAGAAAGCCTGCCTTGGTAGTAAGGCTGACACAAACAAGTCTGTATCACCCCAGGGGGTGGTTGGGCACTGGAACAGGCTCTCCAGGGAAATGATCACAGTACCAACCCTGTCAGAGTTCAAGAAGGACATGGATAATTCTCTCAGGCACATGGTGTGAGCCTTGGACCTGCCCTGTGCAGGGAGGGCCAGGAGTTGGCTTTGATGATCCCTTCCATCTCAGGATATTCTAGGATTCTGTGATTCTACAAATCTAGTGTCTCCCATATGTCTTCTCAGTGGAAACAAATCCATCCATGAAAGTTTGATGTGCTTGAGGCTCAGTGACTCCTCACTGTTCTTACACAGTTTTTCAAAACATAACTTTGTGCTAATTCATCTCACAGCTTATTTTTTTTCTCTTGTGTAAAGGCAATGGCAAGAAAGGTGGAGTGTAATTATTGGATTATTCCTCAGATACGATATCAAGGTTTGCATTTAAATATGCAATAGAACTTAGAAATAGGGCTGAGAATTTGCAGCATAATTCAGCATGACTCTACCTGCTCCATTTTCAGGTCACTACAGTGCTTGCACACACATTTAAAAGCAGGTGCAGAGGCAAACCCTATACGAAATGAGGTGACACCCTTCTCTGCCCTACAGGTATCCCCTAGAAGTATCCTCCTATTTGGTGGCTCCTGGGTCATGCATGTACCCCTCGGGGTTTCAGGCTGTGCACAGACAGGTGGCAGCAGCAGGCGGGAGTGAGGAGCAGAGGTGACTCCTGCACCATGGCAGGGAGGTGACAGCTACCAGGGCTGCCTCTGGGGAAGCAGAGCACTGTAAAGGAGGAAAAATAACACCTACATGTAAAAAGGGAGCTTTGGATCAGCCAGCCCTGTTTCAGTACCCTGAAAAGTACCCAGCTCAGTGATTGTGCAATTAACTTGCCAGCATAGAAGAGAAAATAGTAGAGTTGAAGTGAAGGGTCAACATAGTCCCTGATCTCTACTGAAGAAGAAGAAATCAAGGTAATAATAGGCATAATTGTCTGCTCTGACAGACAACAGCTGAAACAACAGCACAAAAACCTTTCATCATTTCACCATGTGACAGTCTCACTGGCAAATTGAGAAGCGATGAGCAAGACAAGAATCACAAAAGGCACATAATTACTTAGAAAACAGGCTTTGTGGTTCTCAGTCAAGAAGAGGGGTCATTTTAACACCTCTCCTGGGCCTTACTGTATCCCATATCATCTGGATGTGGGAAGAAAATATCTACCTATTAACAGGTTTTTGGGCATTGCCAAGCACTGCCAAGGGAGTCCTTTGAAGGATTACAATTCCAAATGGTCGTAAAATTTTGAAAAATGGTCTGAAATCAGTGCGATGTGCTTCAGCCCAGACAAATTCCCAATGCAGTAATTGGTGCCACCCTAGAACCAGATGTACAGAGACAAAAAAAGGGAATGGCTGAGCAAGTAGCACTACTGGAAATGTCCCACCTGGAACATGAGTTGATGTTGGCAAATGTCACCAGAAGGAAGGTGTGTATCAGCGAGGCACAGCATGTAAAATGTGTTTGGGCTACTGGTCATTGATACAGTTTCAGTTGTGTTCAGATATGGACATCCTGGCTGATGAAGCACAAAACAAGCAAGTCTGGATGGCACCAAGAAGAGCAACATGAAATTCAGAGAACATGACCCCTGGGGAAGGGTTGAGTGAATGTTGTTAACTTTTACTTGAAAGAAACGATTGTTAGAGGATTGCACATGGATGAGAGAGGTCACTCACCCCTGGGTATCACAAGATATTGAAGCCAGGTGTCTCCTCAAGGGCCCTGGTTTCTGGCTCTGCTTCCCAGATGCTTGTTGCTAGTGGCCCTGCTGAGGCTGTGCTGGGCTCCCAAGGGCTCCCAAGGGCTCCCAAGGGCTGGAGCTCCTCTCCAGGGTTTGGGGCTGAGTCCTGCTGCTCCCATGGAGGCAGACTCATAGTGGTTTCAGAGAAACTCTGCTGGGAATGGGAAACCAACCCCGTGGATGTGGCTTCAGAGTTACATCTCAAAAAAGCCCCCACAAGACCCAAAACAAAACCAACCAGGTGATGCTGAGCAGAAATAGGCTAATTTAAAAAGTACTAAGGCATTGTGTGATCAATAACACTCAACCCAAGCTGCATTTCCAGAGCTAATTCATGCATTGATCTTCCCATTGATTTGCAGTAACTGCTGGGTTCCTAGCTAGATTAGCAAAGGTATTTAAATATTAAGATGGAGTCATTTTAGTAGCCTTAGTCACCTTAGTACTTAAATCCAGTTGATTTATAGTTCAGATTGGGTCTCTACACAAGATGCTGTGATCCCACGAAGTCTCTTGCTGCTTTTTGATGGCTCAGTGAACACATTTAAAATTCAGGTTTTATATGCCCTGATTGCTTTGAAAATGAGGTCCGTTCCCCAAATCACCTGGGCTTTGCAAAGCCTTTAAAAACATGGCCCTAAACACCCAGCCAGGTACCCTATCTCAGACTAACTAGGGTTTCTTCCTGCCTGGGAATTAAGGTTCTTGGCCTGGTGTTCCAGTGAAGTTTCTAAATATTTTTACAGCTTATCACCAACCTGTTAAAGGATTGACAGATTCTGAGCTACCAGAGACATGGGTAGGCTATAGATAAAGTGACCAGCTGTATCATTGACAGCACATTTGGGAAACATTAACCAAAAGTAAAAGCCTTTTATAAGAAGGCCATAAAATGGCAGGACTAATTATGTTTTTCCAAAGTTAATCATTGACTTTTGTTTATTTGGCTTTTTATAAAAAACTTTTTCCTTTCTCTCCTATAATGAATAAAACCTATAAAAGGTGCAGCAAATTGGATTCGGCCTTTCTTCTTCACACTGGCCATGCTTGAAGGCTGATGAGGCAGAGGCTGACAGAGAAGCTTCCCTGAGGACACCTACTTCGTTGGGAGGTTCTCATCTTGAACATGAATATGTTGGTCCACTTCTGGCTTTTCTGCAGCCTGAGCGCTGTTGTGACCCCTCAGGATCTCACACAACAAGCCCAAATGTTGTTAGAAGAGTTTAACAGGAAGGCAGAAGATCTCAGCTATAACAGCTCTATTGCCTCATGGAACTACAACACCAACATCACTGAGGAGAATGCCAATAAAATGGTAAGTGCTCCATCCTGTGGGCTTTACTGTTGTCTTAGGAATCTGACACTCTCTGGTTTGTTTTGGTTCCACCAAGCTTGGCTGAAATTGGAGTGTTACTTCTCTGGTAGCTGTGTTTTAGTTTGGGGAGGGTAGAGCAGCTTGCTTTAACGTAGCAATGCTCACTGGATGTGCCTGGGCCACTACCAGCCTCTACAGCCTTGGGTTAGTACCTGGATTACCTGCACTGCACAGGGATGTCCAGTGCAGTGGACTGTCCCTAGCCATCACTTCAGGTCACTCCAGTGAGTGGAGGGAAAAGGCAAGGGAGCACTGCATGTTCATCCCCAAAATCTGTGTTGGATGGAGAGAGACACTTTATTATGCTGAGTCCAACACCACCAGTGCCTCCTGGTGTAGTGTTTCTCTGCAGGGTTTCCCTTTCCAAGAGCAAAGCAATTCCCTTTCCTCTTGGAGAGGGCACATCCCAGAGGGGATGATCTTCCCTGAGGGTCTGGGGTGCTGCCCTGTAGAGCAAGGAAACAGGATTTGAATCTTGCACCCACGTGAGCTCAGGTCTCCCACTTTCCCTAAGACCAAACGAACACTGGGCTTTTTGCTGACACAGGCAGTTTTACTTCTCAGTGAATATGCAAATATTTTCTGGATGCAGGCATTCTGTCAAATGTTTGCTGATGGATTTATATAGCAGCCCACACCAGTTACCCAGTAGTGGGCCTTTCCCCCTTCCCCCATCACTCTTCTCATAGTCAGGGCTGTTGTTAGACTGCCTGGAGGTATTAGACTGGGAGAAATGAAGTGAGATCACAGACTAACAAATGCCAGCAGTGAAGTTTCTAGTACAGTGGTCTAGTACGTTGGTTTGAAAGTCCATTTCTATCTGCAGGAAGGACCACAGCATTTTTACTTCCAACTGTCTTCCAACACAATTCTTGCTTCTCAACACCAGCCTCTGTCTGCCCCAGCCCTGGGGGTCTCTAGG
This sequence comes from Pseudorectes ferrugineus, assembly GCA_008033365.1. Taxonomy (NCBI): domain Eukaryota; kingdom Metazoa; phylum Chordata; class Aves; order Passeriformes; genus Pseudorectes; species Pseudorectes ferrugineus. Next base: position 10,616 of record QWTY01038156.1, read on the forward strand.
CAAGAACTTGTCAAGAGCAGGCAGCCGTAGTCTGGCTGGTTACTGATATTGCCATGCCTCAGCTCAGCATTTCAAAATGAACGAAACCACCTTGAATTTTGCCTTGTTTTGTTTTGAAGCTGCATGTTTTTTAAAGTTAACTCAAGCCTTAGGGAAAACGATTCAGAGCATAAAAATGAAGCTGAACATCCTACATCTATTTTTGCATAATGGCTGGTCTTTCACTTTGTGGTCATATAACTTAATTAAAACATGTTTTAATTATCATATTTCTTAATTAAAGCAAGGAGACTGGTTGCTGGAAGAAATCCTAATGACTAATCATTGTCAATCTGGAATTTTTTCTGAGGCACCAGATACTTAAGCTGTAATGTTTCCAAACACATAAAATGAAAGCCCTATATAGTATTTTCAGCATTAATGAGACGATAATAAAATAAATGAGGAGATACCAGCAATAAAAACCAATTAGTCTACTGTTCAGAGAGAACTTTTTCTCTCTCTTGATCTCTTCAGCAGCACTGGTAATAAACCCACTGATTCCCCTCCTCCTGTTCTGCTGGAGGAGAGTTAATGAATACTGTCCCTTCTGGCTCATTCACATCCATTTTCCTTGTAAATTGTGTCACAAACCCTACAACTATTCCTCTGACTTATCAACCAATTCCTCTAATTGTGGAAATATCAGACAGCAAGATAACTCCTTTCCCATGGCTTTTGTAGCCAATGAGCCCCTGCTTCTGCCCTGCCACTCCTGAGGCACCTCTCTGTTCCTGCTCAGGACAAGGAGCTCAGGAGCACATTTGGACAGCGATGCTCTTCCTCTGGGTTCTTATCAAGCTCTTGCCCACTGAGCTTTGCAAGCTGCTGAGGAGTGCAAGCACTGTTTGCTCCTGTGAAGGGGAGAGTTTGGAAAGTCTCCCAGTGATGGCTTCCCTCCTGCAGCCGGGATGGAGGAGATGTGGGGATGGGATTACCACGGGTTTACATCTGCCACCACCTCTCTCTGCTGGAGCCTGGGGCAGGAGCAGTGGGTGCTGTGCCCCTGTCACACACGGGGCTGGACAGCCCAGGCACAGCCCTGCAGAAAGTGCTGGCCTCGCCGTGTGTCTGTCTGCACAGGGGTGATGTGTGCCTGAAAGAGCTCTTCAGGCACAATATGACATTTGAGTTCCCTGACGCCTCAGCAGGGAGGGATGGGTGTTACAGGTGCCCTCTTCCATTAGCTGGGAAGCTCTGGCATAAGCACAATTAAATAAACTGTCCCAAGGACCCAGGTTAATTAGTATTGTTCTTGTTGCCATTTGGAATGGGTGCTGGTGTGCTAAACTGTGTACAAACACATTAGAAAAAGCTGAATAAGACAGTCCCAACTCCAAATTGTGTTCTAATGCTGCTACTTTGTGCACTGAAATTTGGGAGTTTCACATGTCATGGTCTGTAATTGCAGAAGTGTTAAAAGCAATCTCGTGCAAAATGTTGAGATTTTGCATGCCCAGTTTGGGCACCTGTTTAGAGCCTCCTTTGCCCAAGTATAATCTTTTATTTACCAACATTTAAGAGGAAAGTGATATTTGCCTTACAAACAGACTCAGTATCAATATCTTGGCTGCTGAGTGTTCCTACTTCTGCAGCAGAAATGGGGATTGACATCTGGGTCACAGATCTCTTTGTGCCCTGGCTCGTTTCTTCACAGGTGAGTGAAGAAAAGCACTAAGGGAAGAAAATTTGATTTAGAGTAGCAGGAGACACAGCAAAGTGATGCTGGGTCAATTATAACAAGCAAGGTGTGAGTAGACAGTCATGCTTTTTGCTGTTCCCAAAGAAAAATGGTTATCTGGATGTGTGACTAAAACAAAGACAAAAAGCTCTCCAGCCATTTCACCGTGCGGTGCAAGTGCTCAGCCTGCAATCCACAGGTGTTCTTCACAAAGGAAGTTCTTCCCAGAAATGATATTTTTGTCCGCTGAGTTCATCAGGCCACTCCACTCCTTTGGAGAGGGTAATTCAGGGTTGTGTGAACCCCTTGCAGAATGAAGAGGGCGCCAAGTGGGCCTCGTTTTACGAGGAGTACTCCGGGTATGCCAACAGATTCCCAACAGACAGCATCACAGATGACCTCACCGAGCTCCAGATCCAGATTCTCCGGGACAGAGGATCATCTGTGCTGTCACCAGAAAAATATAACAGAGTAAGTTGTTGAATGTAGTTCATCATTTTTGGTGGGTGAGTTTAGCTGCCTCCCACAACACCCTCAAGCCAGGGCACGGTGCTGTCTCCACTCTGCTTGTTTTGGGATGATGCTGTGTATGGTGTGGAAGTGTACCTGTTCTAGGTCTCATAGCAATACAGGACTGGAGGAGTGATCTGGCCTAGGAAGCTGGCTGCCGTTTCAGTCAGCAGTTTTGCCATGGAATAAATTTCAAACACATGTACATACACATGCCTCAGAGTAGTCCTTGCACTTATAGCCGGATTAGCCATAAAACCAAGAAAGGACATGTGGTAAGTGCTTGGTGAAGTCCAGACCTAGGGCAATGAGCAGAAAGAGATGGGTAAAAGGCCATTCAATGAGTCAAAAAGGTGGAGATGGAGGAAGTCTTTCTTTCTCTGAACATGGTACATTATCACACTGTGAAAAAGAAGGAATGTTTCATTGCACTGGGCACCTTGGGATGCCTGCAAATGGGGAAGGTTCCACAGAAAGCTCATGAAGGCCAGCAAGATTTGGCAAGAATCATAATGAGATTTGACATTTGCACTGACAAGTTCACCTAAGAGGCAGATATATGGATAATGCCTATATGTGAAATTGGAGTGAGCAGCTATGCAGACTCAAAAGGGATTTATAACCAAACACTTCTAACCAAACACTTGAGAGTTAAATTACTTTCCTTTTGCTGAAGATCAAATTGAAACACAGCATTAAGTCATGGGAACCTACAGTCCATGATCCTACAGTCCTGATTACAGAAGAATCCTGAGATTTTTCCGCTAAGGTCAGCAGTGCTAACCACCATGCAAGGGAAGCAGCACTTTGGCTGGATCTCTTGTCTGATCCAAATAAGATGCATTTCTGAAAAACAGATTGTGTTGGTGGGAATGCTGGCAGTTCATACAAACATATTTATTTGGATCACAACAGTGCACTGATGGTAATGTTGTTTCTGTTGAGGAAGTATGTTCTTCAGTACCCTCCCTGTTTAGACACTTAGAATTTCCTAGGTAACGGCCTTTGGGGCTGAAGTTGTTGATTCATGTTTGAAAAGTGACTTTTTTTATACAGTCTGATGGGATTCCATAGGAATATTTAAATATTCTTCACTGAAACAAAAATTTGCCTGGGCATCCATTTACTTTAATGCTAACAGAGATAAAGTTAGAGCTACTCACTAACTACCCCTCTCACTGACAGCTCTTCATAGTTCTGATTTAAAGCTCTAAGTGAGAAATCGCATAGTCCTAAAGGGAAAGCTAAAAGTGGTACATGTTTTCCTTGAGCGATGAAGATGTGAAAACATTAAAAGGTATTTAAAACAAAGCTATGTAGCATAGGTTCTGAGCTGGAGCTGAGCGATTTCAGATGCATTTTGGCCTTCAGCTGGCCCAAGACATGAACCACAGCTTCTCTGTGATGGAGACTAAGCAGATCCATGCAATCAGTGTGGTGTGATGTTAAAACCCACAGACAACAGTCAGCCTCGCAGCACCTGCCAAAGGGACCCTTTTTGCTGCCACTCAAAGCCACAACCTCCCTGCAAAGTTTGTGTGGGTTCATGCTTTTGTAAGCGCATTGCTAAACTTTATTTTTTTATTGCTGCTGTGTATTGATAGCTCTCTAGTTACAGTCAGTGCTCATTGAATCCAGAGCTCTGTCTTACTGGATATTAAGAACCTGTAGGTTACATCATATATTTGAGAGATTATCTGTCTTTTCCAGCTAGGTCTGGTTCAGTAATGCATTTAGGCAAATTCTTTCATTAATCTCTACTGAGCTCAAACATATGCTTAAATATTAAGCTGGTGGGTGAAGTGTTGATTCTAGCTCTTAAGGAATTACCATAATTGGCTGTTATTTTGCACAGAGTGGGTTTCTAACAGGCTATCTTGCATCTAACTTGCAGCTGGGCACTGTGCTAAATACAATGAGTACCATCTACAGCACTGGGACCGTCTGTAAAATCAACAATCCATCTGAGTGTTTGGTGCTGGAGCCAGGTATGACACCAACCACTGCCCCTACTGTGTCCTTCACCCTGAGGGTGCAAAAAGAGAGAGCCCAAGGGTGGCTCCTGACTGCAAAAGAACAGGCTGTAATTTCAACAGAGATCTCCTGCTATCTAAAGCTTAGTCATAATTTAATTGCGCCTTGCAGTTCAGGGACCTCCACTGGACCTTCTGCCCACGAGACATACTGTCTCCTGCTTGTAGCAAGCAAAATTTGGGGAGGGCTGCTCTGCTTGTGTGGCAGCCTGCCTGTCACCTGGGGTTTGCCTATGTCACAGAAAATCTGTTTTTTTATTCCCTGCCATCAGTCTTGTTGGACTCAATGTCGCGTTGAGGCCAGTCCTGAGAATTCTACCAACTTAAAGGAAGCTAATGTGGAGAGAGCGTTTGAGAGACTCATGTAGTGCTCCATGCTTCTTAAAGACAAGAGGAAAACCTTAGATTAGGAAAGGATGCAATGAAATAATGGGATATTTCAGTATATCAAATCAGAGTGTTTTCTTCTCCGTTCATGAATTTCTTTCACTTTGGTTCGTTTGCCTGCTGTGAAAGAAAAATTCTGCTTTTGCAAAGCCTAGTAGTTACTTTTTTGTTCTGACAGGTCTAGATGCTATTATGGCTGAGAGCACTGATTATCATGAGAGACTGTGGGCCTGGGAAGGCTGGAGAGCTGATGTTGGCAGAATGATGAGACCATTATATGAAGAGTATGTTGAACTTGAAAATGAGGCTGCAAGGCTCAATAGTAAGTAATTTACTTTTTGTTTGTTTGTTTGTTTCTTTTTGTTTCTTTTTTTTTCTTTCCTTCTGGCTTCCAGAAACTAGTAAACATACTGCAGTCTTACACAATTTTCCCAGGAATTCAAAACGCATACATAATTTGCACATAATTTTCTCTTGGTGTGCATGTCTCAAGAGCAATGCAGACAGCTGCCATTGACCAGTTCAGAGGTTTCTTCCCAGCCTGGAACAAGAGGCACCTTTTTGTTGGAACCCTTCCTTGTTGGCACTTTTCCCAAAGGCCATAATGCATCAGTGCCCCTCATAACATACCACCCAGAACTGCACCATTTGTGAGTTATAGAGAAGCACACTCCATTTAAACAACTTCTGAGGGTTGTTGAGTTTTGGCGACATCTCCTCTTTCCTATGGGCCTTGACCTTCTTGCAGCAGCCACAATCATTAGTACATTTATAAACATTATTCCCTATCTGGAATGATCAGATTTGGTAGGCCTGGGACATCAGGTGCAGTTGGCTGTTCAAAAAGGATTTTGTACTACGGGAAGTGTGCTTCCAGTCTGACATCTCCACACAAATCATATGGAACTGCCTTTTCAAGGAACAATAGCAGCTGCCTTCTAATTTTCTTTTGGGGTCTTCTAAGATAGCTTCTGAAGTAGCTACATCATCTGTCTCTTGGCCAGACTGCAGCTGTATCACCTGCTTTCCCATGCTCCGTGTTTTGCAAAAACTGTCAAGCTGGAGCTAGATAAGAAAATATGGTCCAAATAGTAAGACAGGGAAAAAAGCCAAACATTAAGAAATGGTCATTATGGCCTTGCTCCGTACCACTAAAGAAGAGACTCCAGCTAGGAGCCATTGTTACTTCAGACTTGATGGGGCTCATTGGACTGGAAGACTTGGTGGAACTGGGAGCTGAATGTCGCTTCCGGTGTCTACATCTGTCCTGGTGCTTTAGTTTCTGCAAGAGCAGGCTGATATTCGATGTCCACCAGTTTATACCTTCTGTGAGAACCCCTTAGCGTCCAGCCTGAGCAGAGGCCGCTGTCCCTCATAGCCACAGGAGCTCCAGTCAGGATTCCTGATTTCCTTTGACCTCCATCTCCAGACAGAATGACCTTAACTGGCAGATAACCATGTCCGCAATTTCTGAATTTCTTGGAAATCTCCCATACCTGCATGTTCATGAGACAGACCCCCAGGGAAGCTTTTTCCTCTCTGCTAAACCCAAACTATCTTGCCCTTTGCTGCTTTGCTTTGGGGAAAGGCTGCAGGTCTGCATGGGATCAGCAGGGAGCTGCACTTCTCCTGCAGACCAAAGCATGGTGTCCTCATGTGATACATCCATGCTTTACAGATTATGCTGACTACGGAGACTACTGGAGAGCAAATTATGAAGCAAAGTCTCCAGAAGATTACAAATACAGCCGTGACCAGCTGATCGAAGACGTGGAGAAGACATTTGAGCAGGTAGAGGCAGGAAAAGCTCTCACCTGGGTTGCAGGGTTGGGTTTTGAAATGGTGGGCTCATACGCTGATGTTATGAAGGAAGATGAAACCTTTAAACTGGCTGATCTCAGGCTGATCTCAGTCTACATGGGTTTAACAGAAACAGATGTGAGGAGACATACATGACATTTCTACCTCTGTAGCCATTCAAGGACCAGCTTGGTCCCCAAAGGCTGGGAAAGAGGGAGCTCTGCCCGTCCATGTCTCTCCTCCAGGTAGGGTCTATGGGGTAGATGGCATCCTTGATACTCCAGATCCAAAGTTTGCAATGCTGCCTCCCTCATACCTGAACAGGACTTCTGTGGCTGGAATCTGGACTCAGTGCCTGAGCCCTGAGGCAGGGGGCAAAGCTCAGCTGAAGGTTTGGGGTGCACTTACCTGCCAGGAGAATTTTGTCAGAGACAGCTTTGAGGCTCTCTGTTTAGGAGTGATGAGCGGAATAGAGCAAAGTGAAAAAAAATAATTGTTTCCTTCTCTTCCTCTGCCTCCAGATAAGACCTCTGTATGAGCAGCTGCATGCCTACGTGAGACACAAGCTGGAGCAAGTGTATGGCCCCGAGCTCATCAGCTCCACAGGATGCCTCCCTGCTCACTTACTGGGTATGCCAACACGTCCACGTCGTGCAAACCTGACTTTATACACAGGACAATCACCTTCAGGGCACATGGGAGGAGAGTAATCTGTTTAATCAGGATATTAACAAAAAGGTTACAGATAAGAGAAGGGTAGAGAAGAAATGGATAAATTCCTAGCAGAGATGACACAAATGCTTAGCAGCAGTGGCAGGAAGGGAAGGCTGGTGTTCTCATCCTCGCCAAACCTCACACAGCACAAAACTCTAACACTGGGCTGGGACATTTCCCTCCCCTCTGCAGCACTTGTCTTCCTTAGAAATGAGAGTTTCAGAGAGACCTGTTTTTCCTTTCAAATTTTACTCTAAGATCCCACATTTCCTGACTTGGCTTTCAAAGCACTCAGCATTAAGCTGCTGGAACTGTTGTGTACCTGAACATGGCACAACAATCATGTGGACTAACAAAAAGGATGTTCAGTTTTCATACACCTCTAGGAATGTGATCAGTCCTAAAACTATATTATACAAGAATAGCTGATACTGGGTAATAAAAGGATCCTTGATCTGAGTTTGACCTATGCATGACCTTTCAGAACTGCTCCCATCCACATCTGGATCAGGCTTGGTTAGATCTATAGGAGTCCCTATTCTTGACACTGCACAATTTATAGACCTGTCTGGCACCTTTGAGCAATACATAATAAATAATTTAAAGCATTTCTTTGTTTCTCTCTTTTTATGAAGGTGATATGTGGGGTAGATTCTGGACAAATCTGTATGCCTTGACTGTTCCCTATCCAGCCAAACCAAACATTGATGTAACTTCTGCAATGGTTGAAAAGGTAAGACATGCCTTTATGCAATATGCATTATGTAACAAATCTAGATGGTATAAAAATTATGCACCACATATCAGCTGCTCTCTAGAAATCCATGGCTGCCCTCAGGCAGACACACTGCCAACAAAGTGTTGCTTTTTGCATCCTTTTTTTGATTTTCACCTTGAAGTGTTTATGCATTTTTCACTGTACCTATCCCCTTAGCTGTTCTCTTTTTTCCTCCACCCTCTTTGACTCCCTTAATCTTGTCTCCAAGTCTATTTTCCTCAGAGACACTTATCCATTAAGAGATATATTTTGTACTTATAAATATTTCAGGACTCCTGGAGTGGGCTGGTATCAAATATGACCTTTGCCAGTCATTACCATAATCAAATAGTTTGTATATCACAGTTTGTTTTATTTTTGCCAGTCTTGTTTATTTGGATACAGCTAGAGAAACTGCAATGCTACCTGTTATCTTTTGATAACTGCATAGCACCATAAGGTCTGTGTTTGAGGTTGTAGAGCTAACAGCTGTGACAGCACCTTTACCAAACCAAGAACATGGGTGAAGATAATTCCCTGTAGTCTTGCCAAAGCTTCACTCCTTTTATAAACTAGAGTGATAGGTAGAATTTGATTTCTGAAATGCAATTATTCACCAGAAATCTACTCTCCTGTCATAGGCAGCACTCCATGAAAATGTTATGCTGGTGAGAGAAGGAATAGTTGAATTTGATTCTTTAGCAGTTTGCACAAGTCTGCATTAATCTCACCTCTGTTTTACACCACTGACCCCCTTGTAGTCATAAATTTGTGTCTGTTGAAGTACCACTTCAAGAAGAGAAGCATTATTTACAGAGCCTTTGAGCAATGGGTGGGCTCATCCTAGTTGGTGGGTGTGCCCAATTTGGGATTTTCATCCAGATGAGCTGTTTGCCAGCCAGGTCTCTGTGCGAGCTCAGTCCTGTAAATGCAGAGCTCCTGCTGGGTAGAATAATAAAACTGCTGAATGGCAGAATTATCCTGGACATTACCATGCAGTTACAATCTGATAAGCAACTCCTAGAGATACATTTGCCAGGTTTTATGGTTCTGGCTGAAATCTCTCATGCTCATCTGCTGGGAATGCAGCTCCACTTCCTCAAATGAGTTGTCCCCAAGTAGACTGAAGTGGCTGAAGGGTTGAATTGCAGATCTGACATACTCCTGACAGGAATGCATTTTTTATCTTAGCTTATCTTTTATTGAGAGCTTCTCTGGTCTGTGTCAGGTGCTATATGCTGAACCTCTGAGTGCAGGAACCTATTTTGTTTGCAGGGAAAACACTGAATTCCAGTTCCCAGCAGAATTTACAGAAGTGCCAAAGGCAGTACTGACTTACCCTCAATAGGCCAGGTGCAGGTGTGAAGCTCCCGGGAAATAAATATGAAGTCAGCTGCCCTGCATTAAGCAGAGCATTGGAAACAGGCTCCATGCAGAAGCAGGGGTTAATGGGTGGCATTGTCTCTTTCAGAAATGGGATGCAATCAAAATATTCAAAGCTGCTGAGGCCTTCTTTGTTTCCATCGGCCTTGATAACATGACTGATGGCTTCTGGGCAAACTCCATGCTCACAGAGCCGACCGACAACAGGAAGGTTGTCTGCCATCCTACAGCATGGGATCTGGGCAAAAATGATTACAGGTACTGGAATTGCTATGACCACCTTAAAATTGCTTTTTTTACCACCTCCTAGAACAAATATATTTTCACTAAAGGAGCACCATGCTGCTTTAAGTTAGAATTTCTCCTTTACTTTTTTTCTGGCTGATAAGAGGGGGAAGGAAGACAAGAAAGCAGGGATCCTGTGGGACTGTAAACCTTTCTGTGTAACTTTTCCTGTGATGATCTACTCAAATTTACTAGTAGATCTACCCAAGATCTACTCTCAAATTTTAGCAGAGAAGTGACTAATATTTGTATGAATTAGAGAAATAATGACTATGTCCTAGGCCTTAAGGAATAAGCAGAAATGCGGGTGGATACCAGTGAGATTTGTGGAAAACTGCACATTTTGCAGCAATGGCAGCGGGTCCCTGGGTAGCAAGGGAAAATCTCCTGAGAGCCCACTGTCTATCTTCAGCAGAGTTATCCAGTTTCATGAAAATCCATCAGTCTTTTCCATATTTGGGAAAGGAGTGGGACAGCAAGTTCCCACACAATGAATACTTCTCGCAGAAATTCTGACCCCTCTTGCAGTCCGCACAGTTACCCAGGGAAAGAAGCTGGTGCCCAGCAGAGCCTTAGTGAAACGCATCAGTGTCACACCTCAGCAGTCTGGGGAAGGTGAAAAGAAACCCTATTTGGAAGACATTCCTTTAATAAATAGTACCTACACGAGGACGAAGTAGCAGGATTCACCAACACACAGGGTTTTATACATTACTGTCTTCCTGAGATTGGTGGTGGTTACTCACTCCCACACATACCGTGAGTTTATCGCCAGGTTTTAGGGAACAGCTGTTCTCACAAAACAGCAGTATTCTCTTACTCCCTGGACAATTTCAAGGCATCTGAAGGTGTTTTGCTGAGTTCCCCATGAAGTCTTGCTGTAGCAGGAGGATCTGCACTGCATACTGGGATGCAGCTGCCCAGGTTTCGCAAGGGGCAAGAGGCATTTGCAAACCTGGAGGGGCTTTGCCCCATGGCTGTGGCAGATGGGGCTCAGGCAGCCTCTCTCTGGGCCACTGTGTCTCTAACCACAGACACTTTGTTCTGGTGTGCAGGATCAAGATGTGCACCAAAGTGACCATGGATGACTTCCTGACTGCACACCACGAGATGGGCCACATTGAGTACGACATGGCATACGCAGGGCAGCCCTACCTGCTGAGGGGCGGTGCCAATGAGGGCTTCCACGAAGCTGTGGGTGAAATTATGTCACTTTCTGCAGCCACTCCTCAGCACTTGAAATCTCTTGATCTCCTGGAGCCAACTTTTCAAGACGATGAAGGTAAATAAATGCATGAATATTATATATTTATGTGAAAGCCCTTGCTGGTGTAATTTTGTAGCAGAAGATTGTGTCTGCAAACTCAGCAATCAACTGACAGGCTTCTGAAAATCTTACTCCTCTAATTTACCAGAAATACTATTTTTTCCCCAAATCACATTGTGAAGCAAGGATCTCTGCTTTATAATGCTGCTACATAATTTAAAAAGAAATAGCTAGCACTTTATTATCTTCAGTACTGAACAACTCATCCTTAAATCTTTGTAGTTCATTTAGATGAGTCTCCAAAACTGTTTTCAATCTCTGTTGCATGAATCTGTACATATGTCTATCAAGATATGTATTTAGCAGTTCAAATGAAACTGAAACCTCAAGATTTACATCTTCCACTTAAGTGAATATTGAGTGACAACATAGGTAGGCCCTCATTATAATGCAGTTCATCTGGCTTCTGAGTACTGCCTGAGATGGATGAAGATGCACATTTTATACATTTTGAGATATATTCAGCTCAAAATTCCCCAGAGACTGGAAAGGTTCTCAGTGATGGGTAATTAAATGTAAATGTCAAAGGACTAGGTTATTTAAGAGTTTGGGGGAAAGCAAGAGAGACAAAACTGTGTACAATTCCTAAATGATCTTATCTCATGGGTTTTTTTCAGTAGTATTCTTCCTTCCACTTTTTCTTTAGTGAAAATCTGTAATTCAGACAAGATATAAGCATTAGCTGTAAAGGGAAGTAACTTTAGCCATCTAATCAGATACTAATTGCTACCATAACCATTACCTTAACTGCTTCTCTCTTCAGAAACTGAAATCAACTTTCTGCTCAAACAAGCACTAACGATTGTTGGAACAATGCCTTTTACTTACATGCTGGAGAAGTGGAGGTGGATGGTGTTTAGGGGTGAGATTACAAAGCAGGAATGGACCAAACGGTGGTGGGAGATGAAGTAAGTTTGAGAAACAAAGGGGATTTTTTTCATATGAACCTGCAAACTCAACCCCAGTTACTCAACATACTGAGGTGCTTGTGCCCCCATAGGGCAGGATCTGTGTCTCTGGGTGTTTCTGTAAATACCAGTAGAGTGCCAGCTAGAAATACCCAATAGTGGTGCAGACAATGTCTCATAAGCCATGTGTCCCCATTAACTCTGTGTACAGCCCCTAGCAGTTTACCCAGCCTCTCAAAATCTTCCTCGTTTCCAATGTGAGCTTCCTGATAAAGACAGTCCATGGCCTTTGCATGGCCTGTTTCAGATCAACATTTCTGTGTTCCTGACACATTCCCCAAGACATCTTCATAGCTAAAGTACAGCCCTTCTCTAAGTCTCATTGGTCATGTGCTCTGGTTTGCTCCCCACATCCTTAAGGACAAGTGGAAAGTGAAGTTCATTGTACTTGCCAGCCAGAGAAGCATGCAGATCTCAATCCACCAAGTATCTGAGTGCACTTCTCTGCTTTGTGTTTCCTCCCCACCTTATAGTGGTTCTGGAGGCAAATTGTCTGAAAGATTTCAGACTGAATCTTTCCTTTCTTGTGTACCTTTCTCAGTAAAGAAAATACAGTTCCCTCAGCAAGTAACAACCAGAGGTGCCTTTTCAGATTATGCCCGTCAATCAGTCTATTTTCAGCACCTTGGAGCACAAGATTAAAAATCAGTATGATTCAGACTGGAGTTTGTAATTTCCCAGGTTGGTTTTAATATGAGGGCAGAAAAATGCAAAGAAACCAAACAAGCCTCGCACTGAAAATGGAGCCTGAACTCTAACACGAACACGAACAGTAAGCCTCCATCAGCAAACAGAATCTATAATAAAACTTGATATATGCAAGCCTCCTGACCCACTGTTAAAATCAATCAGCTTCAATGTATTCAAAATAGCAGAGATGTCAGAGAAACAGAGAATGACAAATTGTTCAGGGAAGCTTATCACATCTGCTGCAGTGGCACTGCAAAGCTTTCTGCTTGAAATACAGGTTTATGAAAAATATTTCCATGGAAGCTTATTACCATTTTCAGAACTTAAGGCATAGGTTTGTTTCTGTAGTACTTCTCAGGAGAAGAAAATAAAGAGAAAGCTCATCTCCAGCCCAGTGGCACAGGAGGCCATCTACCTTTTTGGGTTGCCCAGTCTCTGCATGCCCTTGCCCAGAATGAAAATGCAGGTCTCTAAACTGGGGATGGCCCAGGGCATGAGGGCTGTGTGCGTGAAGCTCATGTCTTGTAGATTATTTCATACCCCTAATTGCTCTCTGCACACCCTGCTGTCATACAGATCCCTTCCTTGCACTATGAGTTTACAAGCAGCTTCCTCTCTGTGGTTTCCAGCTGTGGAGCAGAACTCTCTTGGAGTGACTGGGAGCTGTATGGAATTCTTCTGTTTGGAAGTGAGAAAGGTGTCCATATGTATCAGACAAAACAGAAGAAAAGCTGAGTCAGATTACTTTTCCTTATTGTCTATAAACAGAAACCCTGTGTTTTTCCTTCATCTCCAGGAGAGACATAGTTGGTGTTGTGGAACCAGTCCCTCATGATGAAACCTACTGTGACCCTGCCGCGCTGTTTCATGTGGCCAATGATTACTCCTTCATAAGGTAGTGCAGTGTTTAATTCATGACTTAAGTTTTGTCTGCAGAACAAGCCTCAACTACCTAAAACATCTGCTGGAGAGTCTCAGGACCCAATCTTATTTGTTTAAAGCCCAGACCGAAGGTTGCTGATTCCAATGGGAGTGTTTCTCTGCACATCAGGGGTTGTTCCATAATAATCTCTGAGCAGTGAGGAGGCTGCTGAGCTTCTTGCTGAGTGGAAAAGTTTCATGCTACCATCAAACCAGCAGGAGCACTTCTGTATGAGTTCTTTGCCTCCTGGGTAATCACTGTGCCCCATGACACTTGGGCCATGCACATGCAGCCCTGGATGTCCTCTGTGTCCCAGCCACCTCATTTAGAGGGCTCAGAGCAGAGAGCTGGACCTTAAAAACTTTACTCTCTCCTGATTTATGTGGCAACAAACAGATTTGGGGCACTTCTAGCCCATTTGATCTTGGCATTTTACTAAATTTGAGTTAGCTTAGCCTATAAATATCAGCTGGCCTCTGTCCCTGCAGCGCAGTCTCCCAAGCAGGAGTGACAGCTGACACAGCAGAGCCTTCCAAAGGCCAAGGGCTTGAAGGTTTCCTTGACAGACTACTAATAAAACCTGTGCCTCCCTTCTCCTTGCCCTTCCTTTAGGTATTACACCCGCACCATCTATCAGTTCCAGTTCCAGGAGGCACTTTGCAAGGCAGCTAACCATACTGGCCCTCTTTACAAGTGTGACATTACCAACTCCACTGCAGCTGGTCAGAAACTCAGGTAACGAAGTAAATTTCTCGCACGTAATAAATCAGACTATAACAAAGCCTAAGCCATCCTTGAAAATTTCTGGAGTCAATGAGGTTGCATCAAGAATAAACCTAGCTTGGAAATCTAGCATATACCTGCTTAATTGATTTTGACAAGTTGACTACATTGATGTACACTCAGGTTCTAAACATCAAAAGTTTAATTACTTCTTTGTGGGAATAAAATATTTTTATTAATAGGAATAAAGGGAGAAAGGAGTGAATTCAGAAGCAAAAAAGAACACTTTTATACTGATCACAGAGTGTTTTTCTCATCTAGACGGAACATGGCAATAACATATTACTTCTCATTCCACACCTACAGACAGTTGCTGGAATTAGGGAGATCCAAGCCTTGGACTCAAGCGCTGGAAAGTGTAACAGGAGAAAAATACATGAATGCAGCTCCCTTGCTCAACTACTTTGAACCTTTATATGAGTGGCTGAAAAAAAACAATTCTGGCAGATTCATTGGCTGGAAAACAGACTGGGCTCCATGTACGTATGGCTTGTGGGTGATTTAAGGACACTTGTCAGTCTTCACAGCCCTTGATTAGCAAAGTCTCTCTCCCTTGTAGCTGTTGGGGGCTATTCTCCCTAGAAAAGCAGGGCTATGGGAAATAAACACTGAGCTGTAAGTTTTAGTCACAGGAAGACAGACTGGCTTCCTCATGGCCAGAGCTGGAGAAGTCAGCACACGTGTTTCTCAGAGCCCCACACAGTTCTCAGAAATTGAGGTGTCTTTTTTTTCATAATGGCAGCACTCAGAGTGTGGGATGGAAGGAAGGAAAAAAGACCAGAAGAAGCTTGGTCTTGTGTGGCACTTGTCTGAAAGCAGTGAGCCTGCATTGCAGGGCGGGGAGCCACGGGTCCTGGGAGCCAGGCACAGGGGCAAACCAGTACAAAAAAATTACTGCTCTGCTTGTTGCTGACAGGTGTTAGTCAAAGAGGGGAGCTCAAGGGGACGAAAAGGAGGAGACTGTGGAAAAATGCATTTTTCAGCTTATTGTGACACTGAGTGATGAACCAGCCAGGTTATATATGTGTAATCACTACCGGTACTGGAGAGCACTGTAACTCTTACAGCCCTGTGCCAGTCTCTGACAGTGGGATTCACCTAACCAGGCATCAGCATCTGCATCTAAGGTGCTCATTCTCAGTGGTCAGAAAGAGGAATTTTCCTTCTATCTTCTACAAAACCAGACTTGGGACCTCAGATGAGTATGTTTGCAGTAGAGATGACTGAAGGGAAACAAAATCAGTCCCACCAAGCTCTCTAAGGGGAGCAGGGGAACCTGTAAGGAAACTTTAGCCACCTCAGCATTTCCCAGAAACAGACTCTTTGTTGCTGCATCTCTAACATGGCCCTTGTTTCTATTTAAACCAGATTCTAGCAATGCCATCAAAGTGCGCATCAGCCTGAAGTCAGCTCTGGGGAACCAGGCGGTGAGTGTGTTTGTCCTGTGGCACCCTTCTTACTGCTTGGGCAACAGAGGTGTTGTGATAATGGCGCTCAGAAAATGAGTCAGGGTATAGCTGATCTTTGTGTCTGAAGGGTGGCATCAGCTCAGGCGAAGGGTTATCACATATAAGATGTCTTGTCTGAGTTTGTGGCCAAGACTCCCTCTAGAATTAGTGGAGGGACTTCTCCAGGGAGTGAGCCCACCCATTTTAGGAAAGGCATCTCAGCTAGATGAGTTATTCTGTAGAGATACCAATCATGATTTTTCACCTCCTACAGAACAGGCCTGGAGGGCTAACATAGGTGAACCTGTGTATGTGAAAATGGCTGTATTTTTCCCAGATTTGCTGATGTGTCCACATAAAGCTTCTACCTAATTTCCTCTAATTGCCATTATCATGGCTATGGTGGCTGCCTTTAGAAGTTATTAGAGCAGCTACTTCACATTTAAAAGCAGGCTGGAGGATTCCACTCTCTGTGCTTAAACGCTCTTGGTTCCAAACTAAAACACATCTGTTACCATTTCTCTGTAGATTTTTGTTTGCCTGTTTGCTGTAATATTTCCAGGCCCTGATATATTCAGCTGCCTCCCTGCCCTCCAACCCTGCTGCAGAGACAGCTTTGTTATTGAGATTGCGGGGGACAGTGCAGTGCAGCTGCTTCTGTTTCAGATGAGGAGAAGGGCTTTCATTCCCAAGAGCTTGTCTGCTTTCCCCAATTATACCAGCTGGTCCAATAAAATGTATTATAGCAATGAAAAAAATCTCATCAAAGCCGAAGATGGCTTTTACGATTTTAAACAGAGCATTGGCTGAGCCCATCTGCTTAACCCAGGCTGAAAATTCACTGCTTATTCTAACTCTTCCTCTTTATGCTAATCTCATGGAGGCAGTGTAGAAGGTTTAAGTGCAGACACTTCATTCCTGTTAATAGCCATTTTCACCTTGCAGGACATTAGTAATTTTCCAAGAACGAGTATGTCATCAGGCAGGTCATTTAGACCTGCGTGTTGGAGCCTATTGCACTAGCAAGGACACAAACCACGGGCTCATTTTTCATATGAATTGATGCTCTTGCTTCTATCACTCTCTCACATGCAAGCCCCACTAGGGTTTTATTGCTTCCTAGACTGCCTAGTTGAGTTAGATACAATTCAAAACTGATATCAACAGCATGAAAAGGTTCCCTATTACAACACATTTATTAGTCATTATGGTTAATGTTTAGCTTAATATCATTTTTATGCCTGCCTTTAGCCATCATAGTCTTTTGTTGTGCAATTGAGCAGCTGTAAAACAATCTCATACAGATTACTTCATTTGAATTATTGTATGGACGGTAGGTTCCTAAGCTCTGAAGAGCAAGCCATACATTTTCCTCTCAAAACCAGTTCACATCACCAACTTGCAAGAAACCTTTTCTAGTCGGTTGCTTTCTGCCTCCCCACAAATTTCCCTTATGCTGAGCCCCCAGGGACATGGCTGAATGCTGGTATGGCAGCAGCAGGTAATGGTACATGCATGAGCTGGCATAGAGAAAAGGCACGGGGAATCTCGGGCAGGAATCCCAGCCCATCTACACAGAGCAATATGTTCTGGGTGCTTTGCACGGCTCACAGTGCACAGAAGCTGTGGGCCCAGTGCTGCTGTTTGTTTAAGGTGTATTTTGAGTTGCTTTGCACTAACCTAACAGCACAAAGCACTCTGAGTATGCCAGCAAACATTTTTGCATTTGTGCTCGACAGCTCTGGAGAGAGCAGGCAGGGAAAGGTTC
This sequence comes from Pseudorectes ferrugineus, assembly GCA_008033365.1. Lineage (NCBI taxonomy): Eukaryota > Metazoa > Chordata > Aves > Passeriformes > Pseudorectes > Pseudorectes ferrugineus. The sequence goes on from QWTY01038156.1 coordinate 28,111, forward strand.
CTGCTCTTGGGCAGAGGTACAGCTGCGGCTCACACAGGCTCTCGGCCGCGGCTCAACCCTGGCTGGTACCAGCAGGGAAGTTTCAACAGCCCCAGGTTCTGGCAAATTAAACATCCAGACTCTCGGATGGGCCCAATGCCAGCTGTACCAGAGCGTGCACTGCCGCAATTACCCTGCTAATTGTTTTCAAGCTGATGAGATTAGAGCTGCAGCCGCAGCATCCCTGGATCACCAGTGCAGCTGATGAGGCTGAAACATCCACAGCTTTGCTTCAGCTGGGGCTTTATGAACGTGCCCGCACAAGCGAAAGTGCTGCAAGATCCCCACTGAATCCCTTGGGGTCTGTCATATTTAAAATAAACAGTTCCAGGAGTGCCAGCCCCTGACTGCCACTTGAAAACTGGACCCCTCTTCAAACACTCATTCAAAATTCTCCATCAGGTCAATGCCGTATGTATGAGCATGTTGTAAAGGGCTGCCACACAAGACAGTGTTAGGGAACTGAGAGCTGTCAGCCTGCAGGCATTTAGATGTATTTTACAATGAAAAATCCTTTTTGAATCAGAGGCCACACTTACACTGTCTTTCCAGTCACATGTGGGATCTTGGAGGAAGCACGCTGTAACAGAGCAGAGGGGCTTGGCAGAGTTCGTTTCTCCCTGAAAGCAAAGTGGCTTCTGTAATGCACAGCATAAAGTGGGTTCCTGAGATGCCTGGGGAAGCCGTGTGGGTAGTCATAACTCAAACACAGATCAGAAACCAGCCAGGTACTTCCCATCCACACAGCCAGTAATAGTATTTATAAAGGCAACTGAGAGGCACAGTGGCAATTAAAATACATTTGACTGAAAAAGAAAAAAATTTAAGCTGGAGAAATGAATAAATGATTAAAAAGTTAACATGCTAAGTACAGAAAGCATCAGTAGAGGAATCAAGCTCAATTAGATCCTGGTAATAATAATAATAATAAAAGCAGCACTGCAAGCCTAAAGATGTGGGGCACAGATAGAAAATTGAGAAACCCTGACAATAGCCTCTTAGCTGTGATAGTGAACAGTGCCAGCTGCTGGAGGCAGCAGCAGTAACAACAGGAGCTGCTTCGGTGCAGGGCTGTGCAAGCAGGAGAAATCCGGGGGCGTTTGCCTCCTCGCAAAGGCGACTCAGCCTCAGCCCTTGCTGGTGGGAACAGCGAGGGCTGGCACAGCCCCTGCCCTCCAAATGCCATGGGGACTGCTCTGATTGCTGTGATTTTGGGTACCTGCACCTTTCCTGGGACCTGGTCCTGAATGGGCTGACAGCAGTGGGTTCTTCCTGCTCTTTCCTCCCCTGTATTAATAGAATCAGGACACTTTAGGTTGTGAGGGACCTTTAAAGACCAGCTAGCCCAACCCCGCTGCAATGAGCAGGGACATCTTCAGCTAGATCAAGTTGCTGTAAACCTCACCTAGCCTGATCTTGAATGTTTTCAGAAACTGAGTATCCACCACCTCTCTGGGCAACCTGTTCAATGCCTCACCACCTTCACAGTAAAGAATTTCTTCCTAGTAGCTAATCTAAATCAACTCTCTTTTAGTCTAAAACCATTACTGCTTGTCCTAGTGCAACAGACCAAGCTAAGAAATTTATCCCTGTCTATCCCTGTCTTCTTCAAAGATATTTATACAGCTCTCTCATTTTATATCAGTGTCAAAGAGGTGGACATGGTTGAAAAACGTAGCTGGGTTTTATAAAGCCTGTTACAACAGAGCTGCCTTCTACCACACCTTCCTGAATAATACTCAGGAAAGTCAGGAGCTGTGTAAGTCTATCACTGACAGCATTTATAGGCCTTCCTGCCCAGGTACCATAAACACAATCAAATCTGTGCCTCAGGGGAATAAAGAGGTATTGCTACAGAGTTCAGTTGGGAATTTTCCCTTCGTGCACACATGTGCTATTGCACAACAGACCAGGCTGCTTTATCACCTCCTGTGGTGGTTTTTGCCCCCTGTACAGCTCTTGGTTCCTGCCCCAGAGAAGCTGTTTTTGTCTTCCACTGTGAATAACTTTGGACTCATAAGGCAGACCAGGAGAAGCCTGCGCACAGGCAGTACATTTTTTTTATATCACCTATCTATTCTCCAGGGAAAAACAACAAATATGTGCTTGCTGATGTGCAGAAGTACTGATGCAAAGAGTTTTTTACCAAAACAGACCCCAAACAAAAATCCCAGCCCATCAAGCAAATAAATTAGCCACCTTCACACAACAGCTCTATGACAAAGGTTCTCGTCCTTAAAAGAACAGGTCTGCAAGTAAAATTATGTGATTAAAACAAGATCTAAGTTATTAAATCTTTAAAATTCAAAAAGAATGCACAGTATTTTGTAGGAATAGCTTTGCTGATGCCTTTTCTCCCTCTAAGGCAGGGAGATGTGCTGGGACTGCAGCATCTTCAGCAGTCTCATATAAAGGTACCAGAGATTGCAGAGGGACAGCATGATGTCTGGCAGCAGGGATGTCTCCTTGGTTATTCTTCTGCACAGTGCCCAGATTAACGGAGCTAAAGGGTTGGGGTCGGTTTCTGATGTGCTATCATGGCACAAATAAATAATACTGAAGTGCATGCCAAGCATTACAATTGCTATTTCTTTCTAGAAGGATTTCTCAGTGTCTCTGACTTCTTGCCATCTCTGATTAATTTCTCTGGTGCTGTTTCTGCAGTATGAATGGGATGAAAGTGAGCTCTTCTTGTTCAAGTCATCCATCGCCTATGCCATGAGAAAATACTTCGCGGACAGGAAGCAGCAGGAAGTTGAATTCCAGTGAGTGGCTTGCTTAATTGTGCCAGCTATGCCTGCATTGCTTCGGGTTGGCTAACGGCATGAACTGGTGGAATTAATTGTGCCTTCTGTCAAATGTGAGGTGACAGAAACAATGTCAAACATCAGCTGTTTGCAAAAGGCAAGATGCCAGCTTGGGTACACGGTGTCTTTCCACTCAGGAGTCTGAAGTTTAGGAGAAATGTGCTAAAGTTAGGTAAGAAGGCTTTGTCTCCCACAGCTTATCAGTGATGGAGATGAACCTTGACAATTTGTGCCCAACACCTATATAGGAACATCAGGGAAGGTACACTGTTTAGAAATAAACATTTCTAGCAATGTGTGTGTATGATACTGAATATCCAAGAGGTTTGGGGCCAAGGAAAGATAAACATCTTGACTATAAAGCACTAGAATTTGGTACAGACTTACTATCTTATCTAGGCTCATTTACAAACAAAATCTTTCACCTGAAAATGATTTTGGTAAGGAAAACAACCCTTTTGATTAAGTATCTTCAATAATGTTCAGGAGCTATCTACTTAAGCTATTAGGTATTACTTTATAGAACATCAGTCATGTAATATCTAGAATCTACTCTAGAAAAATAAGGATGAAAGCTTTTTTTATTTTTTTCTCTTGGTACTTCATATATCACCTCATCCATGGGGCCAACCCCAAACACTCTCTGTTCTGCAAATGATTATGTGCTGTGGAAAATTACGCCAAGGATTGTCTTAGGTGTGAGGTAGATTCTCTCCAGCTCAAGATACAAATTTGCACATAGAAAAAGAAATTCTGGCAGGAAAATTGATTTCACTTCCCAGCTGATTTCACTTGAAAGCATTCCCCAGCAAAAACTAAACCCCTGGCAATGCCAATCAAACACAACTGTTCACTTCCCCAAATTTAAAGCTAATGTCATCTCAACGATGAAAATAACCTTTCTCTTCTGTTTCTCCTTTAGAATTACTGACATTCATGTCGGGGAACAGACACAAAGGGTCTCCTTCTATGTCACTGTCAGCATGCCAGGTAATATCAACGATATTGTGCCCAAAGCTGACGTGGAAGATGCCATCAGGTGAGATTTTGCTCTCTGGGCGGAAAAAAAGCCCCAACCAAACAACCAGATGAAAGGGTGGAAGGGAAAGCACTGCTTAAGTCAGCTGAGGCAGAAGCAGTGACAAGGAAGTCAATATTACAGATAAAATGGAAATACTGGGATGAGAGAAACTAGGATGAAAACTATTAGGACAGAAAGAAAACAGTCCATCTATCAGATGGTGTCTTGGACAACAGCCAATATAAAATGCTTCAGGGGGCTTGTAAAATTGCCAAAACACATCTCATTGCATCATACCTTGCCAGCAGATATAATTGCTCAAACTTTAAAAGGAACTATTTTATATTCTGAAATACAGAATACAGTAATGATGTGTGCATACACACGTGTTCTTCCTCTCATTAGTGAAAAGTCAGTGCAACAATTATTGTTAACAAGGACTCCAGAATAATGGAGTACTAGAAAGACAGCCAGATGTATTTGATTATATAGAAGAGGTCAGAGCAGGAGCTAGTTTCCACTTACAGGTCAATGAACAGCTCTTTTACAGCACGGTGTAACACCACTGTAAGTCATTGCTATAAAAATGATAAGTAAAACTGCAACTCTGCAGAAGATCATGGGTAATGTGCAGTGGGAAATGAAGAGGGCACAAGTCTAAAAGCAGCGTCAACATGAGATGGGGTTGAAAAAGCAGTGAGATAAGTTGGTGAACTAAGGGAAAAGAATATGGCTGTGAAAGTCACTCTCGGGTTAGCACTCAATAGCAGATGTGGAAATTTAGGGAAAAACCAGGCCCAGATGATACACCAGGGAAAGGGTTTTCAGGGCAGTGAAAAACACAAGAATCAAAATTGTGTAAGATTGTAGGAGGGAAACAGGTAAGATGTCAAAGCTGAGGTTTTATGTGTCATATCTAAGAAACTTTTGGATAGACAAGAAACAGTAAAGAGAAAGAAGGGCAAAATGCAAAGAGAGAAGAAGATCAGAAGGTTCACTGGTAAATGTTAAGACTGAGTTTAAGAGTCCATACAGTGTCTGAACATGTCAGTTAAGCTGCAATAGGTTAAGGGTTTAAGTTCCTGTGGTTGTCACTCACATGCCAGAAGGAATATGGGTTTAACAATACCTCCTCTGCAGCCTTTTCAACTGAGCAGTTCAGGGAAAGCTTGGCACACTGGAGATTTATAAAACAACTGAAAATTGTTCCTTTCCTTCCAATAAGTGTGTGAAACTTTGAATTTGCATTCGATGGCAGGATGTCTCGGGGACGAATCAATGAAGCTTTCAGACTGGATGATAACACGCTGGAGTTCGTGGGAATACTTCCAACCCTGGCTGCACCTTATGAACCACCAGTCACCATTTGGTTAATTGTATTTGGGGTGGTCATGGGTCTGGTTGTCATTGGAGTTATTGCCTTGATCATCACTGGGCAAAGAGATCGCAAAAAGTGAGTAATATTTTTTTGATACTATGACCATGACCACTGGACGATGTCCTGATAATTGAATCATTAGGATTTTTTACTAATTAGGCTGCCCAGTTTACCTGAAGCAAGTTAAGGAATGAAAGCTTATTATCCCTCTCCCATCAGCAGTGATAGCTAAAGGTTCAGCTCCCTGTCTCTCAGTACATGGCAGCTTTGGCAGCTTAATGCAATTTCCCCATTGCCATCAGTTTAACCAGTGCTGTGGCCACAGGGAGCCCCAGGGTGTCCAGGCTTCTGCCA
>QWTY01038157.1:0-10903 GCA_008033365.1 Pseudorectes ferrugineus
GCGTTTCCAGCCTCTCTCATTGGCCCAGTTCTGGCCAGCAGCATGTCCATCTTCAGAGCCATCAGCCATTGGCTCTGCCGGACATGGTGGGAAGCTTCCAGCAGCTTCCTCACAGGAGCCACCACTGTGGCCCCCCTGCTACCTAAAGCCAGGCCGTGCCAAACCAGTACAACATGATAACACACAGTTTGCCAAAAAAAGCAAGGATTGCGGTCTGAACATGTTGTAATTCCTACAGATACACCAGATCAACAGTTTTATCTCCCAGAATCAAAACTTGTGTCCCCTGACAAGCCCAAAAATCAAAGTCTATTTAAGGTAGTTCCGACGAACTCGAGAAAGTATTTTTTTTCCTGCAGACTCGTGCAGGAGTCTTTTTAATTGAGTGCCCATTTCACAGCTGAGTTACAAACTCCTGAGCAGGTTACAGGGGAATACTGAGAGACTTTCATTTATACTGCCACCAGGCATAACTTTAATGCTGTTCTTGCATTTAACATCTTTCACCAGTTTACTGGAGCATGAGCCCTGTAGTGCACATCATTGAACTCGCCAGCACCTGAGATGGAAATACATTTGCAGAACAGCTCCCGAGCGATTAAAATGGAAAATAAGTTCTTTTATTGCAGATGTACTAATTTATAGTGTACCATTAGTATCAGCTTTTCCATTAACTCACTGAACAGACTAATACCAGAAAGGATGTGAGCTGAGTTCCTTCTCCCCCTCCACAGTCTTCCCTGGATATCTGTTTCTGTGGCATAATCAGCTTTCAAGGCAAATGTTTTGCAATAGCAGTAAATGACATAATTATTTTAGAGACACATAATTGCAAGGTGTGTTTCAAAGTCCAAGGGATTATTTTCACTATGATACAGGGGGAAAAAAAAGAGATTAGTTTGAAAGATTTCATGCCTCTCTCCTTTCAAAACAGTGTTTGTTAAAATAAAAAAAAAAACCTACATATATTTAATCTTGCATTGATCTATGTGATTTTTTTTTTTTCTAGTCAAGCTGTTTTGAGATGAATTCTTCACAGAAATTAATGGGAAGAATTGCCAAAGAGCCAGGAACTTCTTTTTTTTTTTTTTTTTTAATGAGAGGTTAGATGACACGCTAAATAAGATTGTATATCTGGGGAGATAGTGCTGCAAATCAATGTAAGGTGATAATGTAGACAATTTTAATTTGTAGTTAGAGTATAATATTCATCTAGTCCAGTGGACAGTTTAGAGGAACACTTACAAGCTTTTTCTTTTTGGAAATATGATTTAACCACAATTAGTAAAAATAATAATTTAAAAAAAGAAAAAAGCAATTCAGTTTTGTGTGAACTCTTTTATGGAAAATCAGACATCTATCAAGTTTTTAATTTAGACTTCATTTTGTAAGCAAGGAATGGGGTTCATAAATATCACCCTCAATCCTTTTATGTTTTGTGTTCACAAACTTTATTGTGCAGGAAAGTGGACAACTAAATGAGTTAATCTGTGAAGTTTTTAATAAAATGAAGTGTTCTTATTCTTTATTATTTAAAGAAAAATAATAGGACAACTAGGACAACTTTGATTTCTCTAAACTTCTCTGTTACAAATACCATGAAGAATTGTTCTAAATGACTCTTTAATTAGCTGAAAAGACAAGACTAGAATTACGTAACAGAGGCCAAAAATTGATTTACTAGGTTAAATAAGCATTCATGGATTTTATCTCTATTTCCAAAATGGACTTCACTGATAGCTAGAAGAGAGTTATTTTTGGTATGAAAAACAGGAATACAAGTTAAAGGAATATTTAAATTTAGCAAAAAAGAATTTAAATAACTGTGTGTAGTAATGAAATATAATATCTTGTTGCCTTGTTTGGGTTTTTTTGTTTGTTTGTTTGTTTTTAATTGTGACATGGTAAATCACACTTCATTTTTCAGCATTTTCATTTTCTCTGAATTTTTCTTTCTGTTTTTAAACTCACAATTTTAAGTCTGAAGGTCAAGCTAAAAACCTTTGCTATTTACACATTTTCCCATTCTGCTTGTGGAACATGACTGCTGTAAGCTCCACCATGACATTTAAGGAGGAAAAAACGTTTAAAATTTATTATAGCTTCCTCTCACACTGTTAGCCCACTAAAAATGTACTTCTTTTGCTGACCAGGTGGGAAAACTTTGTTGTTTTTTTTTTTTTTAAACCCCAAAACTAAACTAAAATCCCCCCAAACAGGATATACAATTCACCAAATGCTAAGATTACCACTTAAGCAATCTTAAAAGAGAGATTTTTCTCCTGTTCTGGCCTTTTATTTATGTGATGATTGTAACAGAAGTTTGACTTTTGCATTTAAAATGTAAAACTTCGATCATATTCCTCTTTCATGGCAGGACTATCTTGTTCCATTCCACTGAATACCAGAGAGTTAAGATGAAATATCTACTAAATACCTCTCCATGTCTACCTTTGAAGCAAAGTGGAAAATATTTCCATACACTATCAAGTGACTGTTTGTTTGAAGAAAATTTTAGTATTTGTTGGTGGATTTTTTTTTCCTTTTTTATTTCATTTAACAATGACAACAAATCTAATTAAAAAAAAAAAAAAAGTATTTGTAAAAAATATTGGCAATACAGACCAGTTCCAGCTAGATTTACACTAAATTGTCTATACAAAAGTCTCTAAGGCTTCTGCTTGGAAATATTATAAACTGAAATACCATATTCTACATGAAAGCAGTTGGGCTGAACTGAAGAGCCACGAGGATAGAAACAAACTGAAATGAGCTGCAGTGATCCAGGACTTACATTTCCTTAATTCCATTTGGGGGGGAAAAAAAAAGGGAAGTCAAAAAGTCAATGTCTCGTAACTGACTGGGACAGAAACTTCAGCAGATCAATAAAAATGCATCAAGGTAATAACCATAGATCCTATACAGAACTAAATGAAAAGAAATAAGGCAGAGTAACACAGATGAAGTTTTTTGCATTGGAACATTTGCACAGACAGCCTTCCTTAGATGGTTGTCACTCTGCCAACTGTGAGGTGATATGAGGGACTGTAATTTATTATTTTATTAGCTTTTAGAGTGCTAAATTGGTAAGAGTAATCCATAGCTTATGCAAGAGAAATTACATTTTTTATGTACCTTGCTCAGCTTGGTGGCTGAGAATCAATTTCTCTGTGAAACAATAAATACTAGGACAAGATTCAAAATGCTTAAAAGGAATTTTAAAGAGGATAGAAAGGCAAACAGATAAAATTTGTCTTCAATAGGAACTGATTTTTTTTCTCCCCCATGGAAAAATTAAATCTCAAGAGAGAAAGCTTTTCCTGCCTCATTTTGAACAGTTTTTGGGTCTTCTGCTTATTTGGAGATCTCACTAAGTGGTTATTTATGTGGAATATAGTCACAATTCAGGTAAGCATCACAGAATCATATAACAGTTTAAAGTTTAAAGGTCATCTAGTCCAACCTTCCTGAAACCTTCCACTATCCCAGGTTGCTGCAAGCCCTGTCCAACCTGGCCTTGGAAAATTCCAGGGATGGGGCAGCCACAGGTTGTCTGGGCAGCTTGTGCCACCCTCACTGTAAAAAACTTATTTCTGGTATCTATTACCAATAACAATCACCTGTTTTGCTTGCACCTTCTATACTCAAGTGCAGAATTGCTGTCATTAATAATAACCTTATCCACATGACATTTCAGATACTGTCCTTTATCATAGCTTGACAAATCTACTTTTTGTGTAAAATAAGCCTGTGTGCCAATAGCTTCTAATTTCATAAGTAAAGGAAAACTGCAAGGTTTAGTAAACCAGTTGCTTAAATTGAACTTGAGAAGCAACATAGACACGGATTCTTTACGTGTGGATTTTAAAATTTATATGCTTAAGCAAAAAGTTTTATTTTCTTCAGGTTTGTCCTTGTGAGGGCAGCAAGGGAGTTGTGAAAAGTGCTACGGTGTTATCAAGAATAAAACTGGAATATCCTGTCCTTGGAGAAAACCCCCATATTTTATCGTCATACTTTCTCAGATATTGTTCTTCTCTTATTTTCTATTATCTCCAGGAGAAGTCTGCTCAGCTCTCATTGTGCATATGTAGCACAAAATGCTTCTAGACCAAACCGTGAGTTCAGACTGAGTCCATCTCTTTCAATGATTTTCCTGGCAGTCTTTTTCAGCATGCATTTCTTTTTCAGCATCATTGCATATTTGGGTAGAATAATAGCACGCTTAGTATTTAAATCTGAATAAAACGTTAACATTTATGCATAAAATTCTGTGTGAAGGAACCTTCAATACCTTCCTTATAGATATAAAGTAAACTAAGCTCCTTTTCTTTTACAACTGGTCACCCTGTAAGTATTTTCTCAGGTGTCTGGTATGACATTAAAGATGTGCAAAATAAATATTCTTGGTGCAGATGGCACTGGGCAGGAACACAAAATGGTGAAAAAAACCCCCCAAATTGGTGAAAAAAGACCATGGAGACACATTCATAGTGAATGTAACTGCCTCGGTGTCCCACACTGTACCAAAAAAAAAGTGGATTTTTTTTCTCAGAGTGATATTATCCTGTGTTCAGGCCAGTTATGTACCTGTGAATCAGAAATATGGCTGGGCAATGAATTTAGCCTCAAGCTATCTGCAGTGCAGCTGCTACAGATCAGATAGAGCCAAATGATGCCCAGAAGTGTAATAAGACATTAACTGAATCCTCAGAGGAGAAAAAAAAAATAAGATAAGAGGAATGTACTGTGTTGGAGGTTCTGAGCACACAGAAAGAAGTCAAAAGTCTGATAAGAGAGTCATTAAAAGAATTTTGACCCATTACATTAAATAGATTTGTGTAGGAGGAAAGGGATGGTGACAGAATGTAGGAGGGGGACGTTGGCTGCTGCATGGGAGGAAAAGATCAGGAGGTCAAGAATGAGAATTTCTGAGTAATCCAGAGAAGCACAGAAAATCTCCAGTGTTTAACCAGATCAGACACAGGTTTTTACTTAAGATATCAGTACTTTTGAAATTCCCAGCCATTTTTTTTTCTAAAATCTAAATTGTTTATGCACTTTAAATATGTCTCAAGAAACATGTAGATCTTAGTGTCCATAGATCCCAGAATCAGAAAGCCCTCAGCAGGTAGCAACATCACAAAATTTCTCTGTAACTGTGTGGAGGGGGAAGATTGTTGGTCTTCTGGTATTAAATAATGGATTCTTATTTTATCTTTCTCTTTCTTTTGGAAAAAAATTTAAAAAGCTTTATTCAAGCTGAAATTTTTAGAATAGGGTTTGCAGTCATGAATATACAGCTAGGCTGTGCTCCATTGGATTCCAATGTCATTTTGTCTATGCTTGTGTAAAACACCTAAAAAAGATGGAAAAAAAAAATTCTCCAGTTCTCTATCACTCAAAATCCATTTGCTGTTCTGTTCCTCGTTATGCTTTGATGGAAACCCATAGTCAAAACTGATGGACCTTTTTTGAAACTAAAACAGGATTATAAAACTGCAGAGAATCAACCTGGAGATGACTCAGGAGATCGATACAGTGCTACTTGAAGGGAAACAACTGGGACAGTTTGGTGGAAACCTGGCAAGCTGTTTATTTAGAATTAAGAGTTTTAAAAGAGTTGTTACTGCTTTATTTTAGACAGAGCGTAAATCGTCAAATAACAGCCGAAAATCCTATAATAATTCAATAGCTTCCAACTTTCATACTCAAGGGAAATCCTTTGAAATCCCTGGTGGGTTACTGTTCTTACAGAATTTCTTAGAAGCAGGTGAGTGATTTCTAGATCAAAGGCATGGCAAAGGTAGGGATTAATTCCACTCAGCTTTAGCTATCTACAAATAAGATGTCTTTTGTAAACAAGTTAATTATTCTACATAGAGCTTTGGATGCCTGTGAATTCCATTGTCCCTGGCAGTGCCCTTTTTGCTCTTTAATGGCACAGAATGATCTGGACCAGGTAAGATTAAATGACTTAATTTAAATGGTTAAAAGAAAATTATTCCCATTCTGAGTTGTTGCAACCACTAGGAATCAATAAAAGAAATGGATAAGTGGGTCTAGCATTAAAGATTGATTTTTCAAAGAAGTTACACTATCCCCAGTCATAAATCACTCATATAATCGACATCAGTTCTGCCAAAATCAACAGATTTTAAGTTTACAGCTATCAGTGATACCAGTGTGATATCAGTTAAACAGAAATGTCTTACCTACTTTAAATTAGAAATGAGGCCTAAGTAATGTCAGGGTAATGACATAAGGCAGCTTGAATGTTAATCAATTAGTGGATTGTACTGGACAAAAGTTTTTAGTGATTTATTGCAGTGTTCTTTGATTAGATTTTTTGTATTACCAAGAGCGGGGTTTTTTTTAAGTGGATCAGGTTTGTTTTTTTTTTTTTAATATATAAAAGAAATTATAGCAACTTTTAAATCTCTACAAGGCAGAACAAACCTTAATCATCATAATAAAACAATTAAAACTGTTTATATAAAACCACAGATTTTAAATACCTGTGTTTATTGGTGTTATGGCACTCTCTTATAAAAAACACAGAAAGACATTACATTAAATTTCTATTTCTGTTAGACATACCTGTCTCTATACAGCTTGTGTCATCATTTAAGGATGAAAATAATGGTATAATTTCTGCATTTAAAGACCCCCCATGAAGGTAGACATGGAAAAGACTTAATTTGCCTTTTCATTGAATTTCAGATTCAGAGGTTTGGGATTACTTCTAAGATTCCTCAAATTTCTTTTGTTTTCCTTGAGATTTGAACACCTGAAATTGTTACTGAAGTGCCAACACTTGTCCAACTTTGGTAAGTGCTACTGAAAACATGCTACAGTAAACCGAAGAGTTTTTGGGGACAAAATGCCCTTGCGTCTTTAAGGCACCAAGCTTTAATGATATGTAAATATTCAGATTGCCATGTCTACATTAATCTGTGCTAAATTAATTCAATATCAGTGCTCCCACAGCTGTACATACCAATTAATGTGATTATTAATTCAGTAATGTCATACTCCTTTGTTATGTCAAAGGCTGGTGTATTATGTGGGTAGGATTATTTGAGTTTAACATTAAAGGCACGAAATGTAAGCACCCACAACTTTGCTGAGATTATTATTGCATTTTAAGTTTTAATTTTACTGTTATACAATGCAGAATTTTGGGTTTAACTTTGTTAGCTTTATATGAAAAATCCTTGCAGAGGAAATTTAATGTTATCTTGGATTAATAATGTACTGAGAAACAAGGCAGATTAAAATTTGCAATATCAGGAGTTCAATTTTCAATTAGTACACTACATTAATTAGATATGTTAGTTAATTTATTTCTGTGTGTAGTGTGCTTTCACCTGTGCTGCTCTTTCTTCATTTTTTTCAGCCTTATCTGCAGTTCAGCAGAGAAATTATCCCACTTTAAGGCTTATACTTAACTTTTCTTTGTTGGAAGATAGAATGCAAATTACCTGAGACTACCGTGTCTACATTTCTATTATGTCAAATTGAAATTAGTCTTAAAAGAGGTGAACAAATTCCCTATTCAGAGAAACTTCTCAAGTCTTAACAGCTTTTTTTCTTTTTATAATTAACCAGATTTTGTCTGTTTTTTTGAATCTCATTCCTATTTTTAACAACACTGGCATTTAGGTACATAACATGTAAAAGTGACTTTTTTGAGAATTAGCTCTTGAATCTTACACAGAGAATAAATTAATGAATTGCCTAAGTAATTCCACTGCCTGGGAAGTCTTTTAATTAAAAAAATATTTTAAATGTTTACAAAAACAGGGTATATTTCTTTTCCTACGGAACATTTTATTGGAAGTGTACTATTTCCCACTCTTTTTTTAAATTTCCCTTGTTTAGTGCTATTGGTGAGTTGCCACCCAGCCCTTTCTGGGTCCTGAAGCTGTACCACAGGTCCTAGAAACCATGAAAAGGTTAAGTACTAGACTGAACAAATATAAAAAAGTCTTTGAAACAGAATTTTTTGGTTTTGTTTTTTTTTTTTTTTTTAGTCAGTGTTTGCTTCTGGTCTTCATCAGTTCTGGGTTTTTAGGACATCCACTGCTGCTGCTGTCTGGCATCCAGATGGGGATTCCTGGGACATCCCAACCATCCCATTGACTTTGCTGCTGGCCCAGCTCCTTGGCCCAGTCCTGACCTGTGGCCTCAGTGTCAACCAGCTTCACCAACACTATTCCTTCCTCTTATTCACAAAAACAGGACAGGTGTGAACCACCTGAGGGGCTCCTCACCCGTGTCTCAAAACTCTCAAAACTGTGTCAAATATTGTTCTCATTTAACTGGAAAGAGACTTAGAGCACCTGGGTAGCTAAAATCACTGTATAGTGGTAGCCTCTGGTCTGTAACCTCATCTTATCTGTGGTTTTATGTCTGGTATCAGATTTTTGCTCTGGTCTCCAGAGTGCCCCTGGTGTTCCCGTGACAGTCACAGTTCCACACCTGCCTCTAGACCTGCGTGTGACAGGGATGTATTTGGATTTTTGTGTATTTGGGCTTATGGGAGCTGTTCCCACCACTCTTTTCAAACACCATTAAAGCAGCTGTGGAATGTAGAACACTGTGGTGTACTCTCATTTTCTTAATAGAAATTTTAGTCAATCGTTCAATCACTCCAGCTCTGACAGCACATAATTTCTACATGCTCAAAAACACTGTTAATTTATAAGTCAATAAAAAACCCCCCAAAAACCTTTAGAGACTGTTTCCACAAGGTTGTATTTTTATTCTATATATGCATTTTGCAAGTAAAATAAGTTATAAGATTTCTTTTGTGTATATTCAGACTTATTTTCTCTATTCTTAATATATTGAGGTACTACTACATCACAGTAGTCGTTACAAGTATTATGCATATAGTTACTAGAGATATGTATTAGTTTTTAAATGTATAGTACTTGTAAATTATGAAAACTAAAAGGTATGTCTGTTAGGAATGGCAAAAGAATTGGTGAATTATCTGTGAAAAAGAACGGGAAAAAAAAGAACAAAACAGAAAATAAAAATCAGATTGCTACGTTGTGAAAACTAAATTTTGACACTTCTGCCCCCCCCCCAAAAAAAAAAAAAAATATCTATCACATTTCCAATGAAACTTCTATATAAACAACCAAGAAGCTGGAAGACTGGCATGGTCACATGACTTAAACCAGGCAAATGAAAAATAATTCAGAAATCATAAAAATTTTATTTTGAATCCTAGATATTGCAATCAATGCTTTTGCTTATCTTTCAAAATTACTTTCCAAATATATTCCTCCATATTTTTTTTTTATTTTATCCATGTGAAAAAAAAAAAAATTCTTTCTTCTTTTTTTTTTTTTCTGAAATTCAAAGCTTACTGGTGTGTACTTCAAAATATTGGTTTTTGAGGTTGCTTTACTGCTAGCCCATGTGAAGACAAACCACAGACAGCCAGTGCTGTGAAGCAGGTGGAGTACACAAAATACTGTAAAGCTAAACGGGCAGGCACTGACAGCTCTTGCAACTCACTGAGCCATTTAGGATGAGCAACGAGTCAGAGCTGGAGTCCTACTGAGCAGGATCAATAGTGAATGCATTATCATAGTTATTTCCAATGACAGGAATAATAATGCAGTATTTATTTCTGGTACAAGGTTGTTTCAAGCATCATTTTCCCCCCTCTCATTATTTGGGATGTAGTTCATTCCGGGGCAATATAGAGATATCTCACTGTGCTTAATACTATGATTCCACTCAATCTAGCTGTTAAATACATTTTTTTCCACATTATGTTGGTTAATTAAACTTTCTGTGAGGATGGTGGTAATTGAGTGTAAGGCTCCCATTAACGGCAGTGAGACTGCAAGACAGCAGTGGAGCTTTCTATGGTTTTATCATTTCTCCCTGTGGAAAAAAAAAAAAAAAAAAAAAAGAGAGGGGATTAAACAAACAACTAGCCTGCAGCTTTATGTCAGCTGAAACGCATAAAATACCAAAACGAAACAAAAACCAAAACAAGTAAAAGGAAAGAAAACGAAAGCATTTCTCCAAACCTGGGAAAGAAACTAGATGGAGAGTACATGGACAGCAAACCTAGGAATAATTCAAATATTTCTGAAGGGACAATTTTTTTTCACTTTATCCTCTAAGGGCTTTAATCTGTTGACTTTCAGTGAACTCAGTAGATCCTAAACCTCTTTGACACCCTTTTTTTTTTTGGAAAAAGGTAATTTGGTGGCCATTTCCTTATTTTCTGTGTGGTAAAACTGCTTTGAGGAAATAGTGACACAACCTGTAAGGAATGAGGTTAAAGTCATAAGTAGAACTAAAAGGGAGGGCTTCCTATTTTCTAGTTCTGTGATTCTGTATATATTTACGTTCACCTGAAATAAAGCACCCCTCATATAAATACCTGGAAGTGCATTTTGCCATTTAAAGGTAACACTTCAGTTTTGGAAAGCTACTCTACACTTCCTAATTTTTAAAACCCTAATGGCTTCTTTATATACATTTTTTTCCAGTGAAATTTGAAGCACAACTTTGTTTTGACATGTTTATTGTCAATTGTCTTGATGTGTTTATCACTGTGTGTCAACCCCCTGTCACAGGGATGCAATTTCTTTTACAACTTCTCTGTGATTCCTTAGGAAGTGTTTTGATTTCCCATAAATTGGGAGTTACTTTCAAGGATGGAGATATATATAGTGAATAACATTTAAAATATTACTGCAGAAGGAGCTCTGTTTATACCACTGCTTCTTCATCCATCTGGTTTAATGTTGTGATCAGAGAGGAGTTTCAAAGTAGGATAAAGAACATTTTCTAAATGCCTCTCTCTGTTTACTCAAGCCACTTGCCTCCAACCTTTTCTGCTTTTCTCCTGATTCTTCTATCTAAT
>QWTY01038172.1:0-17489 GCA_008033365.1 Pseudorectes ferrugineus
GTCCAGTGTAGTTTTTGTGAGAGAGATGCACGATGCCATGAAGAGCTGCCCAGACTGAAGCTGCCAAGATGCAAGATAAGAGGATCACCTGTAGCCAGCCTCTCAGAAGGCAACTAATATATTGAATAACAGTAGCACAGACAACTGATCTTTGTCTACTGCCAAGACAAGCAGTTCTGCTAATGAGATCAATGCAGTCTTCCATATGTAATAAGGCTTATGCTCAGCTTGATGAAGGTGAAGACAGAAATTCCTAAAAAGCTGATTTTAATAGCCATATTCAGGCAGAACTCACTTTTGCCTCATTGAGCAGTGCAAAAGACTTAGAGCATAAGACAGGAGATTAGGATCTTGGACAGAGGAATTCTCTTCATCACTTTGCAAGGCATATAGCAGACCACTGCCTCACTTTCCCTGACTTCATAGTGTTGCCTTCTTTCCCCAAAAAGAGTTGTCTGACTGAATTGAGAAGCGTGAATGAGGTTCTCATATGCAACAATGCTTAAAGCCAGAGCTATGCCTATAAATATGGAAATGAGAGTTTTACTTTATTCTGGGAAGGGCTGGAACTTTCCTCAGGAGACTTTCTCTGACTTCAGGACTGGTTTCAGTAAGTACCCTTGGCGATGCAAAATGGAAGTGCATGAATAAATTAATTGGAAGATGTACATGCGCTCCTGCCACTCCCCAAATACCTTTCCCAGCTCTGAATGCAACACAGGTTTTAATCATGGAGCAACAGATGATTGATGGATGATTAATAGCTAATTTACGAGATTCATTTAACTTCATTTTACTTATACACTGTATGTAGAATTAGTTAAGGCTTGTACAGGAAAGGAAGTGATGAACCATTGTTCCCATTAAATTGTAATGACAGCCTTCCTCATCACTGTATATTTATTATGTAAGAAAAGGAAATGTCTAGTAAAAATCTGTATAGGTTAATAACACCTTCATAATATAGTCTCTCTTTTCTATTGACTTGAATAGCCCTCCTACTGACTTTTACTGGATTATTAGAGTTAATTACATCAATTGCAATATAATTGATTCTTAAATACTATGTAGGAACCTCATACAATTATGGAAAAACAAAAGTCATCTAGACATCTCTGATCAGAAAAGATTTGGAATTCCTGCACATTTAATTCCTGTTAATCACCAGTCAGTTTGGACATTAAGATTGCAGGGTTTCTTGTTTTCTTTCTGTTAGGTTTTGACAGAATTGATAGTTTTACAACATTTAACTCAGTGTGCATGGAAATACAAGATTAAAGAGACAAATGTAATTGGCTAAAATCGTTACTTCACCTCCTAAAAGTGAAATGAATTACCTGCCTGTCTATATCAAAATACAACTTACTCACACGCATGCATGCTCAAGAGGGAAAAAACCCCTGAAATAGGTATTTAACATTCAAAGTTGAAGTCCTTTATCCACAGGTGCAAGTGTTCCTACAGATCATGCTTGCTAAAGTCACCAAGGGCCTTCAATGTAATGACATGAAGCAGAGCTGAACACTGATCTCCAGAGAGCAGGAGATCTATACATTATTTCACTGAGTAACTTTGACATGAAAATGGTTTCTAAAGGATGGTTCTGTATTCCAGATAAAGATTACGGACCATTCAAAAGAAGGTGCTTTAAGATAAACCCTCTGAGGGATGCTACAACATTATTAAGCAGCAGTTCAACTTTAAAGCCAGTTAAACATAACATTTTTTGTGACTCTGTTCTTGGTCAGAGTCCCCTGTGGTACCAGCGTAGGAGATGTTAGTAATTTTATTTTTTTTATCTGACTTTGTTACAGTTCTCCAGTGGCCTTCCAGGAGCCGTGTGGCATTTTGCAAGAGTGGGTTTGCTTTGTGTTTGTGCAGCTCAAGTCCTCAGAAGGTAAATTCAACACTCTTTGTGCTGCTCCATTAAATATCCTCAAGTCAATTAGGTTGGTGTGGGGATGTCACTTCAGAGTTTCAGCTGAGCAATGCGTGCAAGTTCTTGTTATGCAAAACAGTAACTTTGGTTACAGTTATTGTTTTTAGTATTATTAATATTTTTTGCTTTACGGCTTAATGCACACACTTAACCACACTGCAGCAGCCGGCTATCAAAGGCTTCCCTGAGGAAAAATTAAGCACTTGGAGCAATAAATTATGAAAAGACTACATCTAAGGGCACCATCCACCTTGTTCTCACACCCGCTTTAAGTGTTAAATAAATCATAACATCCTGTTCATCGTGCCGTCAGTAGGGGTTAAATAAGTCACTGTAAATGAGCTCCAAATCATAGGACGTAGCTGGCTTCCAAGTTTTTTGTTTGCAAGGAGAAACAGCTCCAGGCTTTTGATAGTTCGGGTCTTTAAGGAAAGCCTTTTTTCCATTCCAACTACTTCCTGTTAATGTGGAAATGAGAGGAAATGAACATTAAGCAGAAGGATGGGCCCATCCCTTTCCAGTCGTGTGCCTAATTTGTCAGGTGCAATATTGGCACCTGGAGGCTTGTTTTGGCTCCTATTACATCCTTGCTGGGGAAATATCAGGATACTTGTAACTAACAGCATAGGACTTCAAAGCATTTTTGTTATAGGGAGAAAGAAGAAAGGCTGCCGCCGTTAGAAAATGCAGAGCTGAGCAGCCCAGTTTGTTTGCAGAGTGTGTTGTAAACAGCAGTCAGTTTAAAAAAGAAAAGAAAAAAAAAAAGAAAATAAAAACTATGTGACATTTCAGTCTAAAACTAGTTGTGACCATCAAGCCTGTAAGAAAGGTACACCCTAAGGAGGTAGACCCATAAATTTAACATTCGAAGTTGAAGTCCTTGGAGATACATGTCTTGAGTGTGTTCTTCATACTTCTGAACCTTCACATAAAACACCCTTTTTGCTGAGAACTTGTCAGCACATATGTCCATTTCAGTGGGAAGCTTAAGTGTTTTGTGGCAAAAAGATTTATGGCCTTTGAGTTACAGTGATGGTAAAGCTGTTTTAAATGCCTCTGGATCAAAACCTGCAAACTTAAGGTACCAGAGCCTGCGTGGTCTTTACTTCATGCCAAACACCGTAGCCATACTTTCTCTTGTGGGACCTTTCTTGAATTAAGGAACTGTCCAAGATGAGTTAGAGACCCCATGCTTGGCCAGTATATTAGTGATGCATCTCTCTGGCTGAATATGTAGAAAAAAATGTATATAAGACTCCAGTAACGAAAAGAATGAGACTGAAGTTGAACTTATTCCCCAGCAGTGTTTCAAACTCTGAATTGACTAGGGTTGGTTTGGATTTTTAGAATTGATTTATGTTTTGGGCCAAAGTAACTATTCATGTGCCACTTTTTTTTCCATCATGAATTACAATTAATTAGCATTTAGTGGTGGGAGGAGAATAGACAGTGTAGCTAATTAATATTTCATTCAGGTAAAATATAGTGAATCAAGCCATGAGTGATATATACAGATCTGCAACTGTTCTGAGAGCAAATTCATTCAGATCAGTGAAATGAGATAATAGACTTGGGAAATCCAGCTGCTGCGCAGATGTTGGGTGGAATTTTCCAGGGAGAAGCAGCTATGCCATTTTTTGTGCCTGATTCTGCATCTCTTGCTCAGGAGGAGGTCTCTTTTCCTGGATGGCAAAGTTACAGAACGAGCAAACTCTGTGCTGAGGAAACAGTGGTGGGTTTGGGATTCACTGACCCCTTTCTCCCAGGCTGGTTCCATCTGTACCTGGGTCAGATGGAAGTCTTGAGGTCAAGCATCCAGAGTCATCTCTTCCCGGTGAGCAGGCACTGTGCTGTGCCTCATTCCAGCCATCCTGGACTCGCAAGTGGTCTCAGTCTGACTGTAGAAGATGGCCATGTGTTTTAGAGTGACTGTTTCTTTCTTCACCTGAGCATTGTCAGGCAATCAATCATTTCCTTCAAGGGTACTGTCTTTTGAAGCCATCAAAGATTTCTTTTTTATGCTCCTCTTACTTACACAGGGCATTAGACTGGTAGAGGAGACTTGAAAGGAGCTTGATGATAGTTTCTATCTTGGTGCTCAGGGCACTTCAGCAATTTTTTTGTCAGAACCAGTGATTCTTGGCCTTCATCTTCCTGAGAGTGTCCAAATAACACCAATATCAGGCTTCTTTGTTACTAAATCATGAAACAGTTGGGGTTGGAAGGGTCCTTTAAAGGTCATGTAGTCCAACCCCTCTGCAATGAGCAGAGACATGTTCAGCTAGACCAGGTTGCCCAGAGTCCCACCCTGCTGACCTTCCAGGGATGGGGCATCCACCACCTCTTTGTGCAACATTTGCCAGTATTTTGCCACTCTCATTGTAAATAAGTTCTTCTTAGTCTGTAGCCTGAATATAACTTCCTTTAGTTTAAAACCATTACCTACCTCTTGTTCTATCACTACCAGCCCTACTAAAAACTCTGCCTACATCTTTCTTTTTGACTCCCTGTAAGTGCTGGAAGACTGCAATAAGGTTGCCCTGGAGCGTTCTCTTTTCCAAGCTGAACAATCCCAATTCTTTCAGCCTATCCTCATAAGGGAGGGTTTTCATCCCTCTGATCATTTTATCTAGGGAAAGAAATCTTCTGTGGATGCACATACAACAGCAGTAGCACGTTGTTTGATGACTTCAATGCATGAGCTCGGCAGCAAAGACAATTTGGTTTAAACTATTTAGCAGACATTTAAACTCAGCCCAAGGATTTCGCATGGAAGTGACTGAGGATCACTGATGGGATGTGTTCTGCTGACTCAGTGCTGTGGGTGGGGGATCTTGAGCTACAGGAGAGGTACAAAACTGGTTGGTGGTAAGAAAAGAGAGGAACTTAATAATCCTTTACTCCCACACCCAGAGGCATTTCTGCCAACTGTGGCCTGGTTTATGGTAAACTGCAAAACTACAAAAAGCCCGAAAATATCTGAAATAAGTTCAAGGATCATCCTATATATGCTTATTTGTATATATGCAACTGTAGCAAGGTGGGAGTCAGTCTCTTTTCCCAAGTAACAAGGGCCAGGACAGGAGGAAATTGCCTCAAGCTGAGCCAGGAGAGGTTCAGACTGGACATTAGGAAAAAATTCTTCATGGAAAGAGTTGTCAAACATTGGAGCAGGCTGGCCAGGGAAGTGGTTGGGTCAGCAACCCTGGAGATATTTAAAAGACATGTAATGTGGCACTGCAACACACATCTAGTAAAGTCACTTAGGGACATGGTTTAGTGGTGGGCTTGGCTGTGCTTGGTTTACAGTTGGTCTCAATGGTCTTAAAGGTCTCTTCCAACCCAAATGATTCTATGATTTTCCTCTAGTAGCTTTCCCTGTTCTCCATTATCCCAGAGACACCAGGAAGGATTAGTGCTGCAGGAGACCACAGTGTCCTCTCTGCCTCCACAGATGATGATTTTACTGACACTTTCCTGAATCAGTTTGAGGTATGTACATTGCCAGCACACAGTGGCACTGCACGATCTAGGTAACTGACTTCCTTGCTTTGTAAGTTTTGGACTTATGTCACCATCTACAAACACAGATAATGTGAATTTTGAGGAATATGTAACTTGTCCTCCTTGTGGATGGGTGAAAGAGCCTTGCAGAGAGAATACAGCCTTGCTCTGGTGACGGATTCCACTTGGAGCTCATCTGGGATATTCTTTCCCATTGTGTCAATTACTGCATTTCTCTGCGGCTCCAAGAAATACAAATAAATAAATAAATCAATACACTGGCTTTGGGAGTGATCCTTAACAGCTACAGCAATTGTCAACTACTTAGATTCCTCATGTCCACGAGTTCAGCCACGATCAGTGTGGTCTCACATGCCATTTGCGTGGCTCAGGAACAGTAGCATTCAGCACTTCCTTTTCCTTTGTTTTAGAGAATTACAGGACAGGTTGTGTGCTGGTGCAAATATAGCTGGTTGCTCTCCACACTGGTATCTTTCTGTACCGTATGTATAGCTTTGATAAGCAGCACATGTGTCTGCTTCCCGACTATACAGTGTTTCCACTCTGATCTCAGGAGTGTAGCTAAATCAATATATCCTTTGTGATGTGCAGATGGAAATAATCTCCAGAAAGATGCATTTCTGAGCTTTGCCCAGTATGTATTTATTTGAGAGGTACAGCTGGTTTGTGGAAAGGTACAATCCAAGACCATATGTGAGCACACTGCTAACCCAGCTCAAGCAGCTTTCCGCTGCTATTGCAGCCCCTCATGACCATCAGCAGGGCCTCTGGAGGCTCCTTTGATGTGAAGGGAATTGCCAGGCAGGGTGTTGCTTGGCCCCCGAGGGGCAGAAAGAGGGCAGCCTGTCTTTACAGCCCCTGGTGCTCTGCTGCTGGCTGCCAAACTCTCCAGCATCCCTCAGGACCTTGCCGGCTGCCCCAGTGTCAGGTTGCCACAAGGTGCTCTTCAGTCCTGCTCCCTGAACTGGACCAGGTTCAGGCAGGCCATTTCCACCTTAGAGTGGCATGGGTAAGGTTTGTTAGTCTGCTGTCTGCTGCTGCTAGTTACTGGACCTAAATCCAGATTTCAGATCTGTGACCAGATACAAGTCGAAATGTCCCCGTATTCTCTGACTGCTTGGGCTGACACTTGGATTCAGGTTCAGTGTCCAAAGGTGTCAGACAGACTCTAAGTTTCCCATCCTGTGATTTAAGAGAATTGAATTTCAGGTAGTTTTGCCCAATTCAAGCTCCTCTGGATGCTAAATGGGTAACACACATCTAGTAAACTCACACTGGCACTGTAAAAACACTTTTGTTTCCTTTAAGGCTTGCACTGTCAAAAATGACATGATGATTTGAATCAGAATATGTGAGGACCTGGCAAATCATTCACATCTGTAAAAACACAGGTTCTATGTCTATACCTGCATCATTAATGACATGCTCCCAATAAAATATTGTATGGGGCAGATTCAAGTAACCAAAGAAGAGAGACAGGTGTTTTTTGGTGAGATTCCCCTCAGCTGTTAGGATGAGCTGTTTTCTTTCCATGGATTATGCAGCAAACCCAGGGCAAAGGGGGCTGTACTTGGGGTACGCTATGGTGGCTGTAGGGGAGCAGTTGGGTGGCACCATGACCTGTCACCCCCCACAGCTGACAAACTGCACAGTGGATATGGGTGCTGGGGCAGTTTGCTGAGAAAACTCACGTCTGTTTGCATGGATTTATTCACAGATGTTTTAAAATATAGTTCCCTCGTGTAAGTCAAGCTGTGAACCCCTGAGTTTTGGTTCCTCCCAGAGCAGTTTCACAAGAAACTTGTGCTTTCTTTCCCAGAGTGGACATTTTCCATCTAATTTTACAACCCAGAAGCCTCACTCCTGTGCATAATCAGATGTTCAGGCAGATAGCTCTCCATGAATAAAAACGCTTGGGATTTCAGCTCACAAGTTGAGCTTCCAGTTATATACTGAAAGCAGCCCTGGAAAACCCACTTCTACCCACTGAATTTGGACAAATACTCCTGGAATAGTCTGTTCTCTGTCTCATGCTGCTCTCATCACCATCTTCACATTACTAAGGGCTAATTTTAAATCAAGGTACAAATACTTCCTGAGTACAAGAGCCCATTGCCGTGTGCTGGAATCATCTGGGAGCTGCTCCTCCTCTTCCTTAGCAGTGAGTTGAGGTGAGGTGAGGTGAAGTGAGGCAGGAAGGCCCAGAGCCATCAGTTCCCTCCCTAGAAAGGTCAGTGCAGGCTATCAGGAACCTTGGGACCACCAGGAGCCTTGGGGGCCCCACTTTGTGCCACAGTGGGGGCCTTTGAGACCATACTCTCTCCCCTACAACATGCATGGATCGTTGTGCGTGTGTCTACAACTTTCATCGCAGGATCCCTCAAATATTCCCTGGAGACCTTACAGGGAGTGTCTTTTGCCGTGTGAGGAGCCCCTCGGCCCCCTGAGAGGAGGAGGACCTGTGGCAGCAGGGGTCCTGCCCCTCCTGCAATGCTGTGTGCCCCCGGGCAGGATGGTCCCCTTTGCACAGGCAAGCACTGTGATGTGACACGGTGACGTGGGCTTTGCAGAGGTCAGGCATCAGTCAGCAGCAGGGCTCTGGCATCCCCTCACAGCTCTGCTGTTTGTAATATTTATTATCTGTGCTGCGATAATGCTCGAAAATGGATGCTCCTTTCTGAATAAAAGGAAAGTCGCTGCTCGTATCTCAAGGATAAAAGCCTGTCTGCCTGGAAGTCAGTGCAGGGTGCTGAAAACGGGCAGAGCAGCTGAGCCAAGCACAGTGGTCCATGTCCCTGGAGAGCAGTGCTTTGGTTCCCCAGAGGAGAGGCTGCTGCTTTGGCACTGGGACGGACCTCCCCTTCCTTTTGCCATTGCAAGCAGCGGTGGAAAACCCAACCCACTCTCCAGCATGGACTGCCTAGGCAAGCCAAGCCCTGCAGAGCCCAGTCCTGGCTGACCGTGATGATAGCCAGCCATATGTCTTCTGTTCACACTCTTACTATTGATTTGTCAGCTCTGCCCCCTCTACCAGCCCAGCACCCCCAGTTCTCTTCCTTCACTTGCATTTATTTGACCTTGTGGTCCTATTCTCGCTATATTAACTGTGATACAGCAGCAGGAGGTTTCAGGAGGTTTTTCACAAGGTCTTCAGGAGGTTTTAGGATGAAGGCAGTGGAGTGATGCTGTTACAGGACAGCCTGTGAGGAAAGGTGCCTGAGAGGACTCTCATCTCTGACCCAAGAGGAGAGGGAAACACATCAAATCCTATCTGAATTCATGGTGTAAAGGGACAGTGTGAATTGGCAATCTTTTTGTTCTGTTGCCAAAATGTGAATTTTGCAAAATGTGAGGCTTGCTGTCTGAAAGGTATTCCGTGTCCTTCAAGACACCGTTTCAGTGAGCTCATCCCCCAGGACCATGTCCTCACTGGAACTGCGTGTCTGTGCATGCACGCTCCCCCAGCACAAATCCAAAAATCCTTCCCTTTAACAAGTTTGCAGAGCCTCACAAAAACCTATGGGAATATCTGGTCTTGCATGCAAATATTTACCAAGAAAAAATGGATACTTTTCCACAGCTTCCAGTACGAGGTTTCTTCTGCAGAGAAACTGCCAGCTGTACATGCATGCTGGTTTGGCACTGGGACAGCACATTCCCTAGAGAGTGGAATGAAACCACAAACTCCTTTCGCTCTTGAACCCCTTTCCACGAAGCAGGTGAGAGCACGCTGAACTCACTCCTGCATTCTAGCTTGGCTGTTTTCTAAATGTCATTTGAAAGTCTCGCCCCCTCCTCCCTCCTCCCTCTGTCCCCAGTTTTATCCCTCTTGCAGGAGGCAGCCATCAGCAACAAAACCACAATGCGGGGCTTGGCTGGCTGCATGCATCCAGCAGCTGCTCTGTTCCAAGTTCTGGGCAAGCCACAGCTATCCAGATTCCCGCTTGTCCTATGTCTTCTGCCTCAGTTGCAGTACAGCATCTTGAGCTAGAAGTACCACTAATTGACCAGCTTGGACGGGTTGCCAGCACTGCAGTACAGTCAGCCTGCTGTCCCCAGTTGTCTGTGCCTTTCCCCCCTTCGCTACACTTCCAGCCTTTCCTGATCCAAAGCTTGTGACATCTTCCAAGTCCTCCTTGCATTCAAGACTCTAATTCGGCATGTGGTATGCTGTGCTTTTCCAGCAGGCTGCTTTTTGTCATTATCTCTCCACCCAAGTGAATGTTCAGGATGGGCATGTTCTTTCTTCAATTATTGCAGAGAACTAAAATGTAAGCAGTAAATGCTAAAGCCAGATTTTTCTAATACAAAACATCAAGCAAAATCTTTGTGTTCCCGTATAATTATTCCGAAAGAGTTACAAGCCTGGAAATGAAAACACAATATCGTGTCTTAAAATATGAAGCAATGTTTTCTTTCAGGATAAGGATAAGAATGTGATTTAAGTTTGCTTTAGCCCATTTCTTCACTGTGTTGTGCTGACATGATTGTTCAAAGAAATTGTGCTTTTGGAAGGAAAAGGTTAAAGTTTGCTACTGATATTCATCAGGAGATGGATATTTAATCTTTAATCTCTTGTTCTAGGCCCCTACTTCGGATCAACTCATTATCCCGAATAAACGATGTGTCATTCCCATTATTTATGTTTCACTGCAGCCAAAGTATCTGGACCTCGTTTTGGTAAGCACCATTCATTTCGACCCATTCAGTATTAATCTCCCTTCTAACATCTTTCCTGTCCTATGTGCTGTCCCCTATTTGCTTTTATGTTTTCCGCAGAGTGTTTATAAAAGGATAATCTTTTACAAAGCAGACAGAATTTTTGTGTATAAACTGCTCTGTTTGAATGCCTCATTGATATACCATCTAAACTGAAGTGTTCAGCAAGATTAGTGCATCCACTGAGCCACTGAACTGGGTAAAAATATGGGAACTGCTCCTTTCTTTATAGCGAGAGAGGGTAGCTAATGATGCCATCTTCTTTTAAATAGGATACTTTTAGCAGATGGACTCTGAGAATATGAATACATTGCACAAATAAAAAATAATAAACAAAGGAGGTGGCTTATTGTGACAAACAATAGGAGAAAAAGACACAAAATGTATATGTGTAAAGACCATGAGCCAGCTTCCATCTTAGTGAAACTGGTGTAAATGCAGAATAATTCAGTCAAGATGACGTGAATTAGTGGGGGTTTTTACATCATTGTCGCTCACATCAGGAGCTGGTCTCTTTGTACCATAAATGCCGACGACTTCAGCTAGGATAGGGACTTGCAATGCCTTGAAATGCAAATGATACATTTTTCTCTTTCTCATGCTGATAACAAATTTACAGTGAGAATATTTTGAGCACGATCCCCTCCTTTTTGCATGAAATAAACAAATGAAGACTGCCTGGCACACATAACGTACACTTATTTCGGCTGTCTCCTTTGCAGAGTGTGTCTGGTGACATCGGGTGCCACCGACACACCCTCGGAGATGCCGACACTTTATGTTCGAAGAACACAGTATGCAAGTGAATCTGTGCCCATATTCCCACATTTAGATGGGAAAAATCCCAAACAGACATGTGGTAGTATCATTTGAATGGCATAGATTCTTAAATACATTTGTCACGTTGTACACTTGCCAGCTCTTCTTTGAAGATATAAACCACCAAAACACTCCACATTTTATCCATCACGACTCCGTCAACATGTAGCACTGTTTAGCATGTTATTTTAGTTAAACTGCACCATTGTTGTCCATCTATTATGACATAAACTAGGATTGGTGCCCTTGCATTAAAATTGAATGAAAACTGTAAGAAAGTATTGGGAAAAAGAAAACATTGAGAAAGTCGTGCCATTCATTTAGCAGTGAAGGAATGTGAGGAGAAATATTAGAGAAGCAGGAAGCACAAAAGGTGCCAGGCACCCCCAGTTCCAGCTTTAAAAGGGATCACTCATATTTACGAGGGGCTGCACGTGGGGCATGGTTCAGTACCACCTTTGGGGACTGTGTGTAGAGAGGGATGAGACCCCTCAGAATGGCTCCCCTTGTCATTTTTAATTCACCTCCCCCACTGATAAGACCCAGACCTGACTTCTAGTAAGAAAACACTGTTCATGGCTATTTCTGGAGTCTGTCAACACCACTGCGGGGTTACTGAGAGCAGTTTGTGGGTTGGCGAGAGAGGTAACCCAGCTTACACCCAGCTTACTGAGTTGTCACTGCTCTTTGGAGATAGTCCGTGTAATTGAGTACACGGAAGCAGTCTCAAGAAAATAATTGCCTGTTCAGTCCTAAGAAGACTGGTAATAAGAAAATGAGTCTGTCACTTTCTGGTTGCCATTAGCTAAGGTTAAAATCTTTCTGTCATAGCTGCTATTCAGTGCCCTGTGCTGGGTGGGTAGTCTCAACACAGGAGAGGAAAAACCATCTTTGGAACAAATTGGCCTACTTACTGGTGGGATTAACGTTGGGCTGGTCTGGAGAGAGCTACTCTCTCAGTGCTAGGACCAATGCTCTCCAGACCCCTGTGTTCATTGGTCAGATCTCTTGCAGAAACCAGTCCGGTTCCCACTGTGCTGCAGGGGGCCAGGCACCCGACAGTGTGAAACAGAAGACATTTAATGACACATGCTTGACTATTTCTGATGTTTTTCAGCAGTGGAGTAATTAAATAGAGAATTTTTCCTTGGAAAGATGATCAGACATGACCTTCCTGGCCTAAAAATTTTAGTGACAGAGCAGTGCTTGTAAGTGTAATGTACTGCCTAGCAGTTTTGTATGATTAGCCTGGAAATCCCACAGGAAAGAACATTTCTGTAGACATCAAAATCTTTGCACAAGTGTTACAGAGATGACTTGTTCCAAGAGTCCATGGCTCTGGAATGTGTCAGACTTGCTGTACATGTGCAGGTCAATTGCATAGCTTGGATGCAGGATGTGGCAGCCCTGTCACTTCCTAGTCATCATATTGGCACGTCTTATCCAGACAGATTTTTCCCAAGCACCAGATCAAGTCAGTGAAGACTTAATGGAACAATCTTTGGAAAATATTCGTAAACAATTGTAGGTGCAGCAGTGTGGGGACAAATTTCTGGGTGATTTATTTGCACCTAATTAGCCTACTCTTGTCACTTACTCTGACTAATGGTGGGCCTGGGATGAACCCACCAGGTGTTTGGGAGACAAATTTGTGGCTCTAGATCTGTATCAGAACAAGTGAGACAAAGGGAGGATGAGTGAAAGAGACCAGAGAGAGACTGAGGGAGGTTCAGCTGGATCCCAATAGACCTACTTTCATAGACATAGGTAAAGAAAAGAGTCAGTGACTCAATAATTAATCCTCTAGGCTCTCATGCACTGAGTGTCCAGGCAGATTAACATACATGGGAAAAGCAGAACGGGCTGCTAATAAGTGTGCAAATGTAAGACAAAATAAACATACACTTGAGAGATTATATGATTCAGTCCTATAAAATGATATGATATGATATGATATGATATGATATGATTGATATGATATGATATGATATGATATGATATGATGTGCCTCCTTTGCAGCAGATGTTGGGTGCGCCTCCAAGACATGGGGCTTGTTGGAATAGTCTTTGCCATAATTGAAGTCTAACATCCAGCACCAAGACACCCTGGTGGTGTACCTGTATCGTCCCTGCTGATTAAACACCATGCTGTAAGGCAGGAGAATGCACGGCTGATGGGGATGGGCTAAGCCCTTTTTTCCCATGGAGTCAAGGTCGTGACTCCATAAAGAAGCAGGACGTTCATGTGGAGGCTGTGTGCCACCCTTCTTTTCGTGATGTATGATTGTGGATAGCAGGAGACAGACCTGGCTGTCACTAATGGAGATTACTGAGAGTGCTGGTTGCTCCTAATCTGGGAATACACTCACATAAATGCTAAGCAATGCCTTCATTTGATCCTGACCTGCACTGGCATCCCTGCTGCCACTGCTGTGAGTTGTATCGACACTCAGGACGAGGCAGTTCCCATGTCACTCTTTCCACACATTCAGTCTTAAACATGCAAAGGTGTAGGCAACACGAGGGGGAAAGGAAGAGAGAATGCTGAAGTGGCAGTGGATTGTTAAAGAACCAGGTTATCCCATCTCTTCTGAGGCATAAAATCAGTCGGAAGATAGTGTATTTTTAGGAGCTGGCTGTAGACACTGAAGCAGTATATCTTGTTGGTCTAAGGGCACGGAGATCTAGGCACTAACATGATTAATGCCATGTCTCAACAAAAGGGATTTCCCACATTTATATCACTCAGAAATAGCCTTCCATAAATTTGATATGAGTACTTGGCAAATGAAGCAGCCATCAAATACCAATAAAAATATGTTTGTGATGCTTGCAATATACACCTAAAGAACCAGAGAACATAAGTATTCCAGAAGGACTTTTCAGGTACCCATAAAAATTGGATGTTACAGAGACTCTGTCAAGGTAGAGAGGTTCAAACCTTTACCTGATGTAAAAAATGCATGGTAAAATTTCTTTCTTCTGGTGAAAAATCAAGATTTCACACTAGCAGCATGGTTGAAGTGAGTGCTGACTGACCAGGTGACTCCAGCATGCCTGGGATGCATTTGCTCTGTGAAGGACACATGGGAATCTTTTCCTTGTGGATTAGTTGGGGTTTTGGCAGTGAGTGGCCAAGTCTCCCTGGCTCCAAGTATGCAGGGCACCCTGAGAGACAGAGTATGTGTTGGGCAGAGAGGGGTACAGACTTTCTTTGCATGCATGAGATGGTGTAAGGTGGGGCTATGCATCCAGGGAAATCTCTTTAAATAGGATTCCTTGTAGGGCACCATTTTTGGCTGCTCGGGCAGGGTGGCTCCATTTGAGGGTCCAGGGGGTAAGGAATGCAATTCCTTTTAAGGCTCTCCAAGTGGACAGTCTGCACTAACTTCTACATCAGGATTGCACTTTTCTCTAACTCCCTCTTCTCTGCTCCCCCACAAGTACCTCCTCTGTAAATGAAATGAAGCTCTTCTGGGGGTTCCTCTTGGGATAACCATCCCTGACCACTTCACTTTGAGAATAATTGGAAAGGTTTCCTGCAGATGCTGTCTGAGCACACAGAAATGCCAGAGTGATAGACACAGCTTAAATCCCTAGACTGCCAGACAGATAAAGAGGGTCTGTCCCAAAATCTGTCTATCCCTTGTATCACCATGTCAAAATAAAGCAGAAGCCTTTCACACATCATCACCTCTGTTAGCTTAAGTCCAGATCCTTGAATCCTTACTCATGGTTAGTAATGCTTTACTGCACAAATCTCCAGGGCCCCCGCTGGAAGAAGAATATCTTTAAACCTGCAACTGGAATCTAAGTATCAAAGCTGCATCAATTCCTTAGCTGTGTTCAAGGCAGCACTAGTTAATTTATGAACCAAATTCAGCAAAATAAAATTATGCCATTTACCTAACTAGCTCTTCCTCTGGCTATTAGTACTTTGAGGGATCAGATAAATACAAATGAATACACTTACAGCTCTTTTTATTGTCCTCACCAAAGAACCCTGTTAGGGCTGGAAGGCGGGTTTTAAATCCAGAACAGAGAGTTGTAATTGTGCTGCCTTATGTGCATAGCCCAGGCCATTCATTTTGCACCCACCATTTCACTTCATGGTATCATTTCACTTATGGGGACATTTCTGCACATTTGAATACATCCCTACACAAAGTGTTTTGCCAAGTGAGATTTTTTGGACCTCATTTGGAAAGCCCCCAAAGATCTGGCTTTCAGGTTTCTTCTGAGTTCAGAAAAAAATCTGATGAAAGCTGAATCAGTTAACACCAAATTGGGTTGATAGGGGGATCCTTGTCTTCTCAGCTAACGGTATGAAACCAGATAAAGGGGTTGATCTGACAGCTGAATAGATTTCCAAAGAGGGGTCATTTTCTCCCATGTCCAAATAATATGATAGAGATATGCAAGGGTATGTGTGTGCCTTTCAACAGCAGGCAGAGTCCGAGAGCTTACTTATCTCTGAACAGCTTCTCTGGTGTCTGAAGTAAAGAATGCAGAGTTTCTGAACAATCAGGGAGCAGATGCTTTTTCTGTTTCGCCTTGAGTGACCAACCACACCAGGAGAACTTATGGCCTCATTCTCGTTAGCGCTGTGTGTTTTCATTAGGAACCGAAATGCTGCAGCTCTCGGAAAATGTTCATTACCGTGAAAGATTGAGCCTTTAAGTTTAACAGTGTAATCTTTGTAGTGCCTCCTCGCAGTCTTCCTCTGACTATCTCACTCTGAATTTATTCCACAGTCATTGAAACATCCTGATGCACTATTGTTCCTCTGGACTTGTCATTGTCTTTATGAAAGTCTGTAGGGGAAAGAAATGGACAGTAAACCTCTCTGGTACAAATTTTGGCTCCTTTGCACCAGCTGATGTGGAGAAAAGCCTCTGGTCCTTTGGTCCTTCTAAATGGATAGTTTGTTTTTGAAGGACCTGATGACTCTACTCTTTATTTACTTTTGCAATATTTATGGCAAAGTTGTAATTATCTCACTCTTTTTTTTTTTTCCTTCAGTAGATGCAAATATGGAAGGAGTTTTGAACTGTATGTCCCTCATGGTGATCTACTTTTTCACCTAGTTTTGCTTTCCCTTCTTCCACATGTCATTTTTGACAGATAAGGATTTTGCGTGTTGCACATCACCTAACCAACAGTGGTGTCTTGATGTTTGGATGTGGAAGCTTTGAAACTTCAGAAATGGCTGAATTTCTTGAATACCTCAATCTTTTTAAAGGAATCAAGTATTCTATCATTCACCAAGGGAGAGGGAGGTGGAAGACACTTGATTAGTAATGGGATCCAAAGTCTTTTAGCTCTAAATTAGCAGTGGTAGTAACTGATAGCTACTTGCATCTCAAGGTTAGGCATCATGAAATAAGCTTGTGGTTTCCATCCAGTTTCTTGTAGAAAGCACCAGTACCACTGCATGCAGTATCACTGTTTGCATTCCCTCACACAATTTCAACAGAAAGGCAGATGGTCTTTTTTCTGACCCAGCTTTTGGGAGTTAGTGAGAGTTCTGCCATCAGTTTCAGTGGCTCTGGATCAAGCCTAAGTAGACAAGGAGCTTGACCTTCCCAAGAGCCAGGGAGAAACCTCTAGGGTCAGGGACAATGTGTGCCACAAAACATTGCACTGCTTCTATCCGTATTCTGGATAAGAATCTCAGTGGTTTTTAATCTGGCTCTGGAGTTCATTTTCAAACATGTCAATAGCTACTGGAAATTCATTTTCATTCACAGCTAACAAAGTTCTGTATAGCTGGAGAGCCACACATAACAAAACCGTTCTTTCTCATAGACACACTTTTTAATCCCACTGACAGCAAAACCACTACAGAATTCCATGGACAAAAAAACATGAAGGTAGAATAAGAAATGTAACCTTCTGACTTGTGAGTGGTACTATATAATCTTTTAAATGGTGTCACTTCTGATACTTTACTTTGAAACCAAAGGCAGTGTTTTAACACAGCTTGCATAATTTTTCCCTGTGTTTTTATGCTGAGCCATTACAGGACTCTGCTGTGATGGCCAACTGCTCTAGCCAAAATTGTTGACCTACGCACTTTTTAAAGGGTACCACATTTCTTCTACTCAGATTAATCAGGAGCTTTTCTGCACACAGAAAAGTTTTGCTACATCCCTATGGTTTTTGCAGAAATTAGCATAGGTCACTACCACTGACAGTGTACAAGTTATTGTAGAATCGTAGAATGGTTTGGCTTTGAAGGGACATTAAAGATCATTTAGTTCCAACTTTCTTGCCATGGCCAGGGACACCTTGCACTAGACCAGGTTGCTCAGAGCCCCATCCAGCCTGGTTTTGAACACTTCCAGGGATGGGGAGTCCACAACTTCTCTGGGCAACCTGTTCCAGTGCCTCACCACCCTCACAGTAAAGAATTTCTTCCTAGTATCTAATCTAAACCTACCCTCTTTCAGCTTAAAGCCATTCCCCCTTGTCCTATCACTATATGC
>QWTY01038175.1:0-19769 GCA_008033365.1 Pseudorectes ferrugineus
TTTTTTCTAATATCCAATCTAACCCTACTTTCTGGCAGTGGAAGCCATTGCCCTTTTACCTGTCCCTATACGCTCTTGTGAATAGTCTCTCTCCACTATATAAATATATATTTATACACACACCCCCCATCTTAGCTTGCAGGCTGTTTGCTGAGCACTCTTTCCCTCTCCTCCTTTCACACCCAGCATGCCAACAGCCAGGATTTCGTCTGCTGAAATGTGCACAAATAATTTTTCCCCGCTTCTCGCCCACATTTATTTATAGGTGACTATTGTACACACAGCCAGGCTTAAATATAGAATGTCTCCATATTAAAATGGAAAAGGGTTGGGTACCTTTAGCGTCAAGTCTCATGTTTTTAGAGCCCATTAAATTAGCATCACCCAGGATGCCATCCAAGCTCTATCTTCTCTCAGAAATTTAAAAGCTGTCCTTTGTTAAGCAAAATTAAACCCAAAAATAAATACAAAGATAAACAAACTTGTGTATCTTCAGTGTTTATAAGTCTATTACTGCAATGATTTGCATACATACTGAAGTTTAGCAGTAGCCTTACTGCAGCTGCTAATTATAGTCTGAGGGTCTGATCCAACTCCCACTGAAGGAGTGGCAAAAATCCAACTGATTTCACAAAAGGTGAAATATATACAAAATCTGGCACAGGACAAACACAACTAAACCTCACTCAGATGAAAATCAGGAGCCCCTCAGATACCTGCCAAGGAAGACACAGACATAATTAATGTCAGGACATCAATGAAATCTTTGATATAACTTCATAATTCATATTTTTGAAAATTAGCCCTATATCAGCAGGAACCATCCTTAAAGGCTCCTGTCAAAGAGAGAATTTTTAAGCACAGCCTGACATTAAAATCTTATCAACTCACTTGAAATTAAGTCAATGAAAAATTAAAGCTAATTTCTAATAAGCTTATCTTACATTCATAGACTAAAGGGCACTTGTCGAATCCAGAGAGTAAGCACACCTTTCATATGGAAAAGATTTTCACACTGGAAAGGCAGAGGCCAGGAGAGAGGCTAAAATGCACTATTTTAGACTGACTCTAGAAATTTCTAGTTTTCCTGTCCGTTTAAAGCTAATGTAAGGATACAGAATAATCACAGAAATAAATTATTAATTTAAAAATCTGGGATAAGACTGCCAGAAGTGATAAACGCAAAATATGGTGTAGATAATGGGATTAGACATCTAGAAAATGCATGCTTAATAGGGACTTACTATTGCTCCATTCTGATATTTTAGGTTCTGTCTTACAAACCCATGGTATGAAACAGTCTGATGGAAAAAAAAAAAAGTCAACCCATGACATTGTGAATTCTAAAACACTCTGGATCTTTAGCTAAAAAGCTGCAGGTGCATGAGACAAGTCCTAGATTTTTTTCTGGTTTTAAATAGGCATGGAAAACCAGCTCCCAGTTTTATCATCACACAGGTGGGGTTGATCTACTAATGACATGAGAATTATTTGGCCTTCAACCCAGTACAGCTGAGGACAGGATCTGGCCCTAAGATTATAAATGGGATATAGCTGCAATGGAAGAAAAGTCATATTAGTACAAACAAAATGCATTTTATGGAAAGGGTGAGTTTTTTCCTTCAAGAATTTTTCACGTTCTTGCAAAGAACTCAGAGAAAGTGAAGTTAAAAATACCTTAGAGCTCCCCGTCAAAGTGGTCACTGTTCCTTTAAAATTCAAAAAGGCCTTCCCCTGAGTAACGGGCTTATCAGTTTTCCTGAATTAATGTGTCCACAGGAGGCAAGAAACATGTTTCTGTGTTTGAGTGACAGTGCAGATGTCACTGCCAGCCTGCAAATGCTCCCAACCCTGCAGCCTCGTCCCTTGGAGCTCCCCTGGTCTGTGCCCAGCGACACCTCCTGACCCCATCCCTCCCTCAGACCCCACACGTGGAAATCCTACAGCTCCAGACTCCCAGAGCCACTGTGCTGGAGCTCTGGACACCATGAGAGACAATCAGGGTTTGTGTTCCTGGCACCGTGTGAAAGTTACTGAGGTTGTAAAGGACAGTGAAATGTGCATTTTGATTTCCTGTGTAACAGCAGAGAGGGAGGCTGCTCTTATGAGACCGGAACGAAGCTTGAAGGTGTAAAGCACCAAGGTAATAACAAGATGTTTGTTCCTCAGCAGCATGCATCATTTGCATACCTGTGTTTGCCATCCTGATTAATTAAGGAAAATCTATATGGGCTTCTTTTATAATTAACTGTGGGATGCACACTTTTATGTTTTCCATCTCATATCTACAGGACCAGTCTAATTTTCCCCACATATCTTTGGGATGTTAAAATATAGTGAATAAACTTTGGCTTTGGATACCAAGAGAAGCCTCTGGGTACCCCAGCTCAGTGGGGAACTGAGATACCATCACCACAGCAGCTCTGCAAAAGCAGAGCACCACACAAAAAAGAGGCAGAACAAGATGCAGATAAGACAGCATTTCAGATTAAAGGAATTCAGATAAACAGGATTTTAACTAACCTTAGCATTTAGAGGAATGGAATATATCCCCCTGCAGATCACTTCCCATTTAATCCCAGTGTAAGAGCTGAAAGGGTAACAAAACACACACTGCCACAATTAACCTGGAGCACGTTGGCTCATCACAGGGAGGAGCAGAGCTCGGCGTGAGGAGTAGCCAGGCCTGTGGCTTTCCTTCTGTGATCTGTCTGGGAGCAGGATATCTGACCGGGAAAACGGATGGACTCGGGTCTTGGGGGCAGGATGGGCCATACCTGGGCCTGGCTTCCCAGGGAGTCTAACCTGGCTCTGGTCAACCACCTCCAGAAATTAGAGGGCAGGCCAGCAGCTCTAATTTAATTATTGAGGGGTTACTGAGGGAAGCAGCTAAAGGCTCCATAGTTTCAACCAGTTGAAATCTGTGAGGAAGCCATTTCTGGTACAAAATCTGCTGCCAGCAGCTGCCTGAGCAGGGACCAAGCTGAGGGGGTTTGCAGTTCATCCTGCATCCCCACAGGGCTTGGCTGGAGCTGTCATCCCCAGAGCCACAGCACTGCACCTGGCACAGGAGCATTGTCACCCTGCTCACCCAGCAAGGCCACCAGGGCAGCTGGTCCTTTCCTGTCCAGGCTCAGGGTATTTATTAAGTGAGAGGAGACTAACTGAAATGTATGACTTTGTCATTGTCACTTGAGCATTCAGGAGAGGAGGTTGCACCTGGGACAGATGAGACTGGTCCGTGCTTCTCGCGGACCTGTTTGCTTGCAAAGGACTTCCAGGAACTGCTCCACCACGCAGCATTTCTGTGTTTCCATTCCCTCTGTGGATTCAGTGTGTGCAGGATCCCTAATTAACCAAATGTAATTAGCACTGAGCATTTTCATTTCAACCTTAATGTACATAAAATGCCTGGTGTGTTGGGAGCTCTAAGGGACCTGTGCACACACAGAGCTGCAAGCACAGAAGTGTCTGTACGTAAAATGCACAGAAAAGGTGGAGAAAGAGATCCTTATTAATCCTTAGAAAACAGCCTGAGCAGTCAAGATTTGATCCTCTGAGAGCAAGACTTTTCCTTTTTAATCCAGCACTAGATATGAGCACCTCTTGTTTGGATTTCCAGGGTACTATTTGTATACATGAGGTTACACATGTGCAACCTGGAGAACTCCATCCAGTGCAATGCTGAGCCCTCAGTGTCACTGCATCCCACATTCCCTTCCTGTGGAGGGAAATTCAGCTCTGCATGGCATCAGCAGGTCACAGACCTGATTTTGGCCAACATTTCAACAAGTTTCACTTTGCTTGCAGTACATGAGAGAATTTTGCCAATGTGGTTTTGGGCTTCTGTGCTAGCTGTGCTATCTCCAAAGCCATTGGTGGTAGCACGTGCCCGAGTACCTGGCTGGGTGATTTGCAGCAGTAACACCAGGTACAAACATCTCCAGACCTGATCTAACTTCTGCCTTTGGCTGCACACGTGCAATTCCCCACAGATCCTGATGGGAAGGGAACGTGCACGTCTCGGAGCAGCTTGTTGCCTGTGTGCTTATTTATGCATCCAGCTGGTTTGCACAGCTTTGTGATCTCCTGGTTGAGACGTGGGGATCTCTTCATCATCTTCCCATCTGCCAGGGACACTCAGCTCCTGAAAATTACCTTCCCCCAGCTGGTATCCACGGAAGGTCATTGTCCTGAATAATAGTCTTGATGGGTGGCAGTCATGACATAATAAAAGGATGGCAGAGTGCTATTAACTTACATTGTATGCTACTCTTGACATGCCTTTTTCCTTCTTTTCCCAGTCCTCCTCCATGCTCTTACCATCTATCAGTCCCTGAAGGTTTATATCAGTAACATCTTGAAACCACTTTAAAGAAAATGGGTTCAATCTTCCCCTTGATCTTTACATAAAACACAGACATCAAGAGGGAGTCCCACGTCTGGGGTGAACATACAGAATATGCTGTTTCAGATGAAGTTTTGTGGCTATTAGGATCAGAAAGCCACGTGAATTCTCTGCTTGGTGTGAGTGGGCAGGAAAACCTTCAGAAGTTCCATGATCCTGAACTTTTCTGATCTTTTTCAGGCCATGCCTAATTAGTACCAAAATCAGAAAGCAAAAATTTCAGCCTGAATTATTTATCACCTCATATTTATAAAATGCACTGCAATACACATCATGGCCCAGTTCACAACAACTGCAGATAAGATTAATCTTTCACTGATGCCATACTCCTTAATATGAAAATATAATTATCTAGCTGAAGAGTTTCTTAAATTACATACTTTCAAACTTGTATGAGCAGAATTTATCCTTGTGTCTGGTGCCAAGCCAAGTGGAAAAAACATTGGAACAGAATTGACAAAACACATGTTGGTTCTGTCTATCAACATTTCCACCTTACAGGGCCCTGTCAACATTTCAACTCCAACCTGATCTCAAATATGGATATAATATTTTCCTCCCTGAAATGTGATCCTGAAGAGAAGAATTCCAGAACTGCAGGAACACCTTGAAGGATAAAGTGCTTAGGCTGCAGCAAGTCCTCTGCAAATTAATATACACTTACCTTGCCCAATATGGAAATTAAAGAAGGACATCAAAAATTGTTCTTACCTTTAATTAATTAGTATCTGCATTTGATGTCCATTTACAGATGTGCATGGGAGTAAGCACAAAGTATTTGTTGCAAATACCTTTGAGAAAAAGCCACACCTTCAGTCTGAGTTGCCTGAAATATTCAGTCCCTGCAGTTTCCTCTGGAATGCGATATCCAGAAGATGTGTAATAAACTTTTAGAGTAGGTGTGTATAAATATCTCTCTTCAAATTACTGTACTTTTAAATGCCATTTTTTTCCCTTGAAGAAGCTCACAATGACTACAGGAAGACCCACCAGCTGTTTCTCTGCTGATCATCAATAATGCACAGTAGAGTTTTAAAGCCTGATAGATGGATGGATGGATATATTGATGGCAAAGAGGCTCAGAGAAAGATAAATGCAGCCCAGCCAGTGAGGAAGGCAAGAGAATGAAGGAGGGGACACAAGTGAGCTTATAAAATGGATTTTCTTGGGGGAAAAATGTCCTTTTCAGGGATACATGCCCAGTATCTTTGAAAAGTAGCTTTGTTGTACACAGTGTGTACAACTTACTATTTTTACATTTTATTTAATTCTTCGAAGATTATTCCTATTCTATATTTTAGGCATAATTTCATTGCTTTTGCTTCATGCTCCTGGAAGCTGGGCTGCTGTGGGATGTCCTCTCCATCAGAAACAGAAGGCATGTGTTGGTTTAAGGCATAAATCAATGGGAAAGGTGACAGTATCCCAAATGTTGGCTGCCTGATCAGCCTGCCTTGCTCCATGCATCCTTCCAACTTGTTCTTGTTTGAAAAACAATTAAATTTACCAAATGACTTGCTGTTAATATAAATGCATTTTGACCGTCAGTGCCACTGGTGTCCTGCAGTATATGGAATATAACTTTATTTCCACACAGGGCCTTGACAGAGAGCAGAGAGAGATTAACCAGCATTTTAGGCAGCAAAGTGTGAAATGGTTGGGTCAATAACTTGCCCCCTACTGCTGTCAAAAGCTGGCAAAGAGAACATCAGTGCAGAGTCAAGTGCAGGTCTAATTGTACTGAGAACTCCAGCCCAGACTCTCCAACTTCACTGAATATTCCTCTCTGTCGCTGTGTAATCACAAGAACTCTGTCAAACCAGCATTAATCTGCTCTCTGCAACTACCCTATGACAAGAACCATTGGAAAATGGGAAAAATCTGGGTTTTGTATGATGGAGCAGCTGTAATGACTCATCAGAAATGCCCTGTCTGCATCCCAGGTATGATGGTCCCGGGATTCACTGTCCCACAACTGCACCCCTGCAGAAAGGGCACTTCAAGGAGAAAAACTCTGCAGGATTATGGATGATCTGCATCTCTCCTGAGGATGCTTCTACAGAAGGCTAACATCTGGCTGCAGGTTTGGAGCCATCTTCGACTCATCTGAATACAAATTTAATGAATGCCAATTATTGTCACCATCACGAGTGATTTAAATATGGGCAAGTTCAGCTGATCTTGTCTCAATCTATTATTTAGAAGTTTGCAGTCACAAGTTCAGGGCTATGACTGATGCCATAGCAAAGCAAAACAAACCAACAAAACCCCCCAAACTCCAAAATCAACCAAAACCCCAAGGTTTACAAAGGTAATTGCTGATTTTACCTGTCCAGCCTGCAAGGCAGCAGCAGTACCCAGTGACAGGATCACACCCATCTGCGTGGTTACAGTCACAACGCTCACTGCAATTAAGGCCATATGTTCCATCCTTCAAAAATATAAATAAAAAAGCCTCTCAGTGATCTGCTTTTTGTTCTGAAATGTGCAAAATCATCTATCATGTCCCTCTTAATGCTGAGTCGCATTTTTTAAATTAACATACAGAGAAGACAGAAACTCAGTGCCTAATGTTTCTATACAGAACCAAATGAGGAATCACTTTAAAAAATGATGTTCAAGAAAATGCAGATAACACAGCAATAGCTCTGATAAAATACAATGCAAAGTATAATACATCCAGTTGACTGCTAGAACCCCAATCTGTTTTTTACAGATTATTTCCTTCAGACATCACAGACAAAATGAGATGCTGCCCTGCTCTCTGTTCAGCAGAGCTATGGGGACTGTGATTTAAAGGGGGTGGAAGACCACCCCAAATTGTTATCTGCACTCACAGGACAAGGCTGGTCACAGAACTCCCCCTGCCATCCCGGGGAGCAGAGGCAGAAGCCATCGGCTGGCCTGCAGGACGCTCCATTGCTGCAGGAACACGTCTGGTTACAGTTGAGACCCCAACTTCCACTTGAACATGGAATAGAGCAATCCACTCCTTGCCACCCTAAGGAAACAGGGGAGAGAAACAGCATCTGGGATGTTTTCATGAAAACAGCAGGAAAGGCAGCTGGCAAGCTGCAGCTCTTTGTTTCTAGGACCAGTTTCTTGGTGTAAATGAAGACCAACTTGGGGTTAAAGACTGACCCTTTCATTGTAACCTCCCACCTCCATCTCCCAGCATCTCTACACACAGATGGAGGTATCACTGTGTTTGCTGTAGCCAGATTTAGGT
This sequence comes from Pseudorectes ferrugineus, assembly GCA_008033365.1. Taxonomy (NCBI): domain Eukaryota; kingdom Metazoa; phylum Chordata; class Aves; order Passeriformes; genus Pseudorectes; species Pseudorectes ferrugineus. The sequence goes on from QWTY01038175.1 coordinate 7,638, forward strand.
GCCTGATGCCTTTCTGGGAACTGCTGGGACAGTCCCTGTCTGTCAGGCTGGAGACCTTCTGACCCACGGGACTGCAAGAAATTTTCATTTGCTGCTGCCTGTCTCTTACCTCCTATTTTTTTTTTTTTTTGAGAATGCTATTTAATATAAAGCAGCTATTACACCTGAAAAAAGACCAAGGCTATCATTTCTCGCCATTAAGGCTCAAATCTTAACTACCAGGAGCACAATGACTTTCATTACACTGCAGCTCCATGTAATGGAGTTGAGCAGTAACTCATGGTTTATACACCCTCATTAAATGGGGTTCTACAGTGATCCATTAATTCATGTTTGAAATGCCAGATTTTATTGTTATTTGCCTCACTTCTGTTTTAGGGCTTATGTATGTCATACAGGCATAGCTCATATTGGGATTTTGGGGGAACAGAAGAGCCACTGTGCCATGGGGCAGTGGAGGAATTCTCAGGTGATTACTGGATACATGGGATGTGCTCACCACCCCATACAGGAGGGAATTATGGACATGTGTGCGGGAAGAAAAGATGTCAGCCACTCTGGAGCAGGCAAGACTTCTTATTTCCCCAAATAAATGAGAGCCACATCCTGCAACCCCCTGCTGGCTCAGGAGACAGAGGACACCTGCACATGGCTGGGGTGTCACAGTGTCAGGGTACAGGAGGATGGGCAGCTGAGGATGGCAGCAAGGGCAGAGAGCCAGGGCCCACCTCACAGACCCCAAGGGCAGGGCTGGCAGCTGGGATGAGCCAGGACCCCAGGGCAGCAGGAATGAGACCAGCCCAAGGTGGAGATGGGCAGGCAGGAGTCAGGTCAGGGCTGGTGGGGATGACCAAGGCCAGGCACAGCCCAGTGCCAGGGGCTGCAGGACAGACAGGTGGGAAGCTGCCTCCACTCCCATGCCCAGTGGCTTTGGAATCCAGGAGAAACAGGGCAGCAAAGGGATAAAAACCCAGCAGCCTGGGGATTGTGTTGCATTTCTTTTGGAGAAGAGCAGTGCCTCTGCCCCCACACTTAGTTCTGTGATGCATTTCTGCAGCAAAGCAGAGAAGTCTGGCCCCTGTTCAGGGCAAAGACTGAACTTACAGTCCAGCCCCTGCTGAGCTGGGATACTTGGGAGAACAAGAAAATAGTGGAGTTCCTGACTGCACAGCTGTGCCACTTTAAAAGGGGACAGGCATTGATGCCAAATGGCAGGGACCTGTCAAATGTGAATTTTGTTTACCTTCTTTGCAGTAGCACAGCCCATCCACAGGGGAACAAGCGCCATCATTCTTGCAATTACAAACGGATGAGCAATTGGTTCCATAGGTTCCTGCCATGCAGGGAATGGTGCAGTCATCTCCCTGCAACCCAGAAAAGTCAGAGTCAGCTAAAGAAATCTGGCATGCAGGAAATTCCCAGCTCGGCACAGGGAAGCTTTCTCTCTCCGAACAGCGAGCAGAGTGTTGTGAGTTGATTGCTGAGTCTTCAGCACTTGAGCAGTCACTGCTGCTTCCCATGATTATGATGCAATTAGTGCTTTGATTGACTTGGAGGAAAGGGACAAGTTTCTGGCATTCATGCAGCAGGAGGTGGGGAAGTTACAAAAACAAACCTCCTAGAACAGATGTTAGATCATTAAGCAAAACATCACTTACGAAACACTAATCACAAAATATACAGTCTGAAACCGTGCAGAGATTGCTCTGCGTTTCTTGGAAAATATATTCTAAGAATAGGGTTGTTAAAAACCTAAAGGATCTCGTACGTGCTCATCTTCCACAGATTGGCAGAGAGGAAAACGACATGGCAGGTGCATCAGACCTTTTTGATGTGTAGCTGGTACCTGCATTTGTTTTCAATTAATTTGCATGAGATTGTGACTTTAGGAAGACGGCAGAACAGGAGTGATGTGTATGTCAGGGACAGGAGGCACACAGCAGAACACAGAAACATGGTCTCTGTCCTATTTTTGCTCTAGGTGTGGGCAAAGGGAGGGAGAGAAGAATAAATACTTATACTTTACAGAAATATAGAATGCTCTAACACTACATTCTGGTGTGCTGTATGCAATGATCAGCTTGTGTGGTTGAAAGGAGAGACATAGTTCTTACTAATACTGTTCATCTGATACAACAAGGGAATTAAAATGTGAGCACAATAAGGTTTAAAGCAATTGTGGTTTAACCTCACTAATTGAGGTTTAAGCCTTAGTAAACTTACTGAGTCCCATAGCTGGGTCTACACATTAACATATACAAGGTATTTTTGCTTCCTTTTCCTCTGTGTGTAATCCTGACTTTCACATTGCAAATTAGCTCCTAAATTTACTACTTCAGTAAGTCAAACTTAAATAATTTAGTTCTATGCCAGGGAAAGTGAACTCACTACAAGTTAAAAAGTAACTCCATTGCATGGTGCGACCTGTGCCATAGCTCAGGGGAAAAGATATTGGTCAAAATGTATTTTTGCAGGTGAGAGGCTTCACTGTTTGATAGGAGGATCCATTTATCAGGAGAGAAATGTGCGCCATGTCAGCCTCCCTATGCTGTGACAAGTACCTCCAGGAGCCTGTATATCACACATCAGACACCCAGACAGCACAAGGAAATATGAACAGATTTCTGAGCACCATAAACCCCCATCTGCTTTGCTGGAGCAGTTCTGCCTCGCACCAGTGTGACTCAGTCTATTTTAGACCAAAAACTTTGTTTCAGGGGGAAGGGAAGGAAAGGAAATGGTTAAAATATATTGCTCACAAGTAAATCCTGCAAGTCCCTGATTTTTGAGTGAAGGCACTGTTTGTAAAAGATGCTATCTTTGACCTTGGTGGAGTAAAACAAGTTCCCCTGAAAAGGCCTGGCAGGAAAAGATGCTGCCTTGACAGCCAGAAAATCCAAAGCACGCTGCCCCTCATTACCCTGCCAGCATGCCTATGGAATGAGCTCCAGGAACCCGGGCTGGCAGAGGGGCATTCAGTCTCCACGCCTAATCAATCCTCTGCCTTTCTCCTGTGTGTGACAATTAGACAGCCAATTAGTGCCACTTAGGAACCCTTATCGTGTGTGAATGAAACTCCCAACTCATTTCATGTACTACACAGAACTGCTGGTACTGCTAATAATTTCTATGACAACTGACCTTATCTGGATTTGAACTAGTGATCCAGAAGGAAAAGAAAATTCCTTTGAAAAGGAAAGGGGAGCAGAGTGATCCAGAGTTAAAATCCCCCTCTGGGAATCACATTAACCAACCACAGAACCACAGAATCATCAGGATTAGGAGAGACCAGTCCAACCATCAATCACCCCAAAACCACATCCCCAAGTGGGGAAACCACATCCAGACACCTCTAAAACACCATCTGGGCCAGGGCTTGAGGCAGCAGGAGGATTTCCAATGTCTCAGCTGACATTCTGTGTCCACAGAGCAGCTCATGTTGGGGGTCAGTGCTCCCTGGCCAGGCACAACTGGCGTGGATTCACTGGTTTTCTGTAATCACTTTGGATTATCCCAAAGAAAAGGGATACAACTACCTTGAAAGGGGGTTGTGGTGATGTGGGTGTCAGTCTCTCCTCCCAGGCAACAAGTGACAGGACAGTAAGGTGAGGAAATGGTCTCAAGTTGCACCAGGGGAGGTTTAGATTGGATATTAGGAAAACTTCCTTCACAGGAAGGGCTGTCCAGCATTGGAACAGGCTGCCCAGGGAAGTGGTGGAATCATCATTCCTGAAGTCTTCAAAAAACATGTGGATGTGTCCCTTGAGGACATGATTTAGTGGCGAACACAGTGGTGGTGCTGGTTGATGGTTGGACTTGGTGGTCTTAGAAGCCTTTTCCAACCTTAAAGATTCTGTGATTCTCACAAGCTGAACACCAGGCTGTTTATTCCAAGCCTTTGAGTTTTGGCATTTACTTTAATGTACTTGGCTTTATGGACTGTCAGAGGCTGGGCATTCCAGCTGCCCACCATCCACACACGTACTTTGCAAACAAACCTTAACTGAAAAAAAATACCTGGTTTAATGAGATTTCTATCCCCAGGTTTGACAAGCGAGACCTTCAGAGCTCTCTGAGTGACAACTGCCAAATACACTTAACTTCTTAATTACATAAGAGGAAAATGCACTTGAACTATAGCACTGGCTCTAAGATTTTATTAATTATAAATGCACACCTTGTTATTAACATTTTGAACTTGATTTGGAAGAATGACCTCTGAAATTAAATGCATTCAGGTACTGTTAAAGATATGTAAATTCCACCTCCCTCTCACCAACTGCCCGAGTGGATAATGCTGCAGTGTATGTATCCAGCTGTTAATGAGTTATATATTCTAATAAACTGATTTCAAATTGTGTGTAGTGAATCTTCACTCTTGCAATATGGTACTTTATATTTCTATCCTATTCAGTAAAATTAATCAACAGCTGTGCTCCTTATGTTGATTATTCTTTTTTTTCTATTAAGATTGGGAGGTTAATGAGGATAGTGTAATGCCTGGATGTGGTATCCATGCTAGGAAGGAGTAGCTAATTCCATCAAACATAGACCCCTGGAAATGTTAAAGCTATATTAAGAAATTGGGTTATAAATAACTAGGTATTTTCCATCTCTATGTTCCAAATCAGAATGACCCACATGGACATCACAAACTTTCAAAAGTGCTTCACTTCCAATATTTTCACTTAGAAGGCCCAGCTTATCAAAACATACCCACAAAATCTATTCACTGGATTATTTCTAATTTCAGGGGGCAAACTTGACCTTAATACAAACAATGGAAAAACTCTCTTTAAGGGATGTGGGGTCAGGGCCAGCTGTGGGAAATGCCCTGCTCTGTGTGGAGCAGCACATTCCTGCCCTCTGCTCTGAATCACAGACCCCCCCCAACCTGGGAGAGGCCACCTCAGTGCCACCAAGGAAGGGGTGTCCCACACCTCCACCCCTGCTCAGAAGTTAACACCACTGAGCCTCTTGTTTGAAATCCAGACCTGATGGGAACATCCCAACATGACAAAGATAGAGGAGGGGATCTGCAATCCCTGGGACCCTAAAAGTCCCTTTTAAATCAGAATGAATGGCGGCAGTGACCTAAGTAGCCCCACCTATGACTTTCCATGCCTGTAAGTACTTCAGAAACACCCATTTTTGCTGGAACTGACAGCCCTTCCCAGCACCCCGAGAGCTTTGGGCATCCAGTTCTTGTTACGGTTAATTCTCCCCCATGGATTGAGGGCGAGGTCCAAGGAACCAAACTCCATTAATAACTCAGGCTGCCAGCTCACATCCATCAGCATCAAATATTAATAGACTCCGAGGGCCACAGCATCCATCTTTCGGGATGGCAGTCAATAATATGTCTTGTTTCTGTTCAGGGAGAGGGGAAGATTTTCTTCCACCAAAATTATTATTGTTCAATATTAGTAGAGCTTAAAGACACAGTGCTGCCTTAGGTGTTGGCTGTGTTAACAAGGTCTGGCTGCTCCAGAAAGTGTTTTCCCTGGATTAATGTTACCCTAACAGATTACATTTCTTGTTTCTTTTAAAAATACATTCCTGCTGTAAGCAGTGATCAACTCCCTTAAAAATCCTTTTCTGGTAATCAATACACAAATTTGTATTTCTTCCTGTGCATTTTGGATCAGGCCCTTAATTCTGCGAAATGCATTTTGAAAGGAAAAAAAAGGGTATCCCAGACCATAAAGGGAGTTAATAACCCAGCAATGCTCAACAACACCCAGCAAAGTCTGCACCCACACCTGGTCTGTCCCAAAGTTTGACTATTTAAGGATGTGGAATTAAGGATATCAGAAGTAGCTACAATCTACAGGAATACAATTCCCTTGGAGGGCTAAAGTCTGGTTCCATTGAACTCAGTGGCAAAACAGAAAATCAATTTTTCAAGGCTTCCGCAATGCAGAAGAGTAACAGGATGTTATTGAACCTGGCCTCAAGTTTGCATGACAAAGAGCTGGGTGACAGCTTTGCTCTTGAGGTTTAATCTGCCGAGGTGCTGAAATTCCTCAACTCCCACAGGTTACTGGGGGCGACTGACAGCACTGAAAGGCAAAATATTGGAACCTTTGGTAATCTGCGGTGGGATTCCAACTAATCAGAGACTCCTAACACAGCATCTGATCCCCTCCCTTGCCCCCTCCTCGCCAGGTTGTGCAGGTGAATCAGAGGTGCAGCCCCTGGCACCAGCCCAGGGATGCTCCACGCTCGGTGCCCAGAGCACTGAGTGGAAAGAAGGGCACGGTGCAGAGCCTCCTGTGTGTGCTGATCCACAGATCAGGGAGACCAAATGCTGCTGCTGTTTGTAGCTGAGGCCTGTGTGTCCAGATAAGCTGATCAGTATGGATTTAGCACCTACAAATGTGTATTTCTATGTACACACAGCACGCGGGACACCGGTGTGCTGGGACACGGTGTCTGTGCACTGATGCACATCACAGATACACTTCTGTATATTTACTTATTTAATTGTGACATTTACAATTAACCCAAAATGGTTCTCCGCAAACATTCCCTCAAGGTAAACATATGGTATCCAGCAACACAAACTGTCAGAACAAACTAATTTCCTTAATGTTGTTCAGTGGAAATTACTGTGCTCTTCATCAGCGGATCAGCAGCAGGGGGAAACTTTGTACTTGCATCGGGCTTGTCCTCCACCCTGGACTCAAACAATTTATTCACGACCTTACTACACAGCATCTTTAGTTTTCCAGACATAATGATGTCCTCTGGCAGAATTCCTTTCCCCTCTGGGTGTTACTAATTACTCCCTGCAGAGGCTATTATTGGTGCTAATGATAAAATGCAGTAAAAGCTTGGGGAAGGCTCCTGTGCCAAGTGTTCCGTGTGCAGGTGATTGCTGTGACTGAGCACTGACAAAAGTTCCTTTACCCACCTTGTAACATGATGTAGCTGTGCTGGGGTTTGATACACATCTAAAAGGACAAAATGAAACCACCAATGACCTTACCCAGTCTGCTTTTCCCTGTGCCCTTTTCATGGGGAAGACAGGGTAAGGCGGAAAGGATGGGAAAGAGTTTTCTTACACTTAAAAAAGTGACTTTACAGCTCATGACTCATCCAAAGACAGAACCATTGGCAGCCTGAATGCCAGAGTCTTTCATGAAATCATCAGCCCCTCCAAGAGCCATCTGCAAAGCTGTCCCCAATCTGCACCTCCGTGACACCTCAGTTCTCTGAGCAAAACATGGACATGCCAAGCACGGATCCCTTTGGGAATGAGCAGAACTTCCCCTTTGCTTCCTATAACCTTACAAGGATTTACAAACCTTTACAAATGGATGTCAGCATTTTATTTCACCTCTGAATTTGTGCTAATATGCTAATTCATACAGTAAATTTCACAGTAAATGCCAAGTTCAGAATTAGTCAGCCTGATATTAATTCTTAAATTTGATGATGGATCAGAAGTATTCAGCAGAACATGCACACAAACAAAATGGAAACTTCATTTGTTATAAAGAGAGAGTAAGCAAAATATTATAAATAATGTCAGTTTTAAGTACTCACAGTACTTTATTAGATACAATTTAATTTTATTTTACTGGTTATAGTCTTTGCTAGCAAAGCTGTGAGCTCTGAGTGAGAGGGGAGTAAAAGTTACCACAAAGTAACTGTGGTTGTTATTTTCCAAACTGTTTGTACAAAATCTGGTTAAATTTCATGGATTCCTATTTTATAAACCCAAATATATTTGCTGTGGCCTGTTACTGGCATAACTCACATTACTCCCTCATTAAGGCCACAGAAGAACCAGGACCATGTTCTCATTTCTGGTGTCTCAGTCCCCAGAACCTCTCACTCCCCATCTGGGTTGTTCTGTTTCCCATTGCACAGCCTCAAAATTGATCTGAGATACATTAACAGTATATTTGAGTTACTTTTATCAAAAAAAAATAAATGGCAGCACTCAGCCTATGGTCCCAGGGCTACAATGGGTTTCAGAGCAACAATTATCCATCCATCCTCCCAGAAGGGACCTTTCCCAACCCATTGCCCAGGCACCTTGGGAATCCTTTGCCACAGCTTAGGAGAGCCTTTGGATAGGATTTGTCTGCCCTGGGGAATGATTTGTGCCTATCAAGATGGGAGAACTTGTGCAGGACCCCAGTCTGCACACCGTGCATGTGGAGAACTGGAATGAACTGGACAGAGCTCATGGTTTCCAGCCCAGCAAATCCCAGCTGTGAGGGATTTATTGTGCGGGATGCAAGGATCTGTGCATCTCAGGAGTCAGGCACTGTATGTTGGTTCAGGGTCCTCTCACACTGGGGCTCCACTGGAAATTCATCTTTTCAAGTGGAGGGTGCACACAATCTCACCACTCTCCTGCCTTCCAGCAGCTTGGCTCCAACGTGCTCCATAGAGCCAAAAGGAACAATGCTCTGGCACAATAAAACTGATGAATAAAGGCAGCAAATCCTAGCTTTGGGAGGGATTTTTCCCCTCCATGAAATCCAGTGAAAACAAACACAAATAAAACCTTCATTAAAAAAATTGGATTTTGCATACTAAAAGTCAGCAAACCTGAGCTGGATTTCTGTCAGCGAGCATTATAATCCCCCTCACCACCAGGGAACAGTTTTCTAGTTTGCACTAAAAGTATGCCCAATACCAGTCAGTTATCTGCAATTAAAAAAATCCATTCCTACAGTACCAGTTACCTAAACATGGTTATTAAAAAAAGGAAAGAGAATTCAATAAAGAAAGCAGGCAAGAGATCGCACCCTCCCTCCCGCTTCCCGTAAATCAGGGCAGCACTTGCTGGCAAAAAAAATCTAGACTGACTTTACAACACTTGAATATCTGCCTGGTTTAGTATTTAGGCTTAACTGCAGAGCCCTTTAGTGTCAGCGAGGCAATGAATACAGCATCATATAATTAAATGTATTCAGAAGGAAAGTAGTGTGGAGAGTACAAAAGATGATCATCAACCTCTGAACAAGAATATTTTTTTATGCAGTCAGCACTTTTCACCTAATAGAATATCACAAAACACATTTATCCAGGAGGGACCTCTCCAAAAACAGGGGATTGGATTTAGACTGGGTAAACCAGGTAGATTATCAAGGCAGGTAAATCATGTCTGTACCAGAGGGATTACTCGTGTCCAGTGTGGGGCCAGCTGGGAAACCAAATCCCCTCTAGTTAAAGCAATTGAAACCTGGAATTTAAACCTGGAATAGGGCCACTGGAGATTTATACAGGTGAGACAGGGAGCAAACTCTCAGAATATTTTAAACTTAACTCTGAGGAAGCTGTAAAGACACAAACATCTGTGGGGCTCACTGCTGTCACTACAACCAGCTTTGATCAGCTGCTGTTTTAAAATGCTCCAAAACCCATGGCCAGAACACAATTAAATATCCTCAAAGGTAAAACGGCCCAGTCATCACGTGCATTATTTCAAGTTAGTGGGAAATATTTACACCCCTGAGAAGCATATCCCTGGCACATGTGCTTTCCATGATGTGCCCAACAAGCCACTCGTGTCCAAACTGGGAATAGAAGGTGGCTAAATGTCAAAATACCAAACCACAGTCCTTGAATATACAGGTAAAGATTAAAAAGAGCTGGGTTTTTTGCCTTTTTTTAAATGGAGGCATCAAAATTGGGGTTACCACTGTAGCAAAGTGAAGATTTTGACACACTGTGTGCACTTCCATCATTTCCTTTCCCAGATTTGGGCAGCGCAGATCAGTGGCTAACAGGAGCCATTTGGAAATACAGATTAGCATTTCAGTGCCATACACTGACCTCCAGAGTGAGAACCCAGAGCTGCCTGTGACAATTCTGCCCCAGCTGTTTTATGGAAGTACCTTTGCCTGGAAATTTGAGATGGTTTCTGCTCTATCCACACAGCCCGAGTGGCACAGTCTAAGATCCACCTTGTAAAACAGCTGTGGCTTCCTGACTTTTTTGCAATAATAAATGTGGGCTCTGGCTGTCAAGTCTGAACAGTTCTGCAAAAAGGACATCAGCTAAAACAGGAAATACAAGGTATCATTTATACCTTCATCTTCTATGATGTTTTCTGGCAAGAACATCCACAGTTTAATTATAAATACAAAGGAGAAGAAACATCTTTATCTGCTTGCTTCAAACCCACTGCCTGATTTTTAATTGGGAAACTTCTTATACTGTGATAAGTAGCAAGAATGCATTCCTTCTTCCCCTTCCCCCATGGAGTGAGAGACCTCTCACATCCCTACCCTCGGTGACCCCTTCTCTAAGCAAAATCATCCCACTGTTATTCCCATTTTATGGGAGCCATTTCACAACTTAATTACGCATTCTGTGAAAAGCACTCTCTTTGTTTTTAACCTGCTGTGCAATCATTTAATTGGTTGGCCCTTGTCCCTGTGTTATTAGAAATAGTAAATAACCATTCCTTGTTCATGTTCTGTGCACCAGCCCCAGTTCCACAGATCTCTATCGGATCCCTCCTCAGCCATCTGTTTTCGGAGCCGAGTTCCCGCTTATCGAGTGACTCTCTATAGAAATCATTCCATATAAAAGATGATCTTTGTCACCATTTCCATTCTATCCTTTGTAAGCAGGAATCAGCCAAGCTGTGTGCAGTAATTTGAGAATTGGATATATTATGGATTTACACAATACCAAAAAAATGGCTTTTCCCTCCTGTTTTATTCTCATCCTGATCATTCTAACTATTCCGTCAGGCGCTCTGGATTCGTCTGAGCTTTTCAGACTCATTGAGCGGTTGAGTTTTTCAGAAAACTACCCACAGTGATTGCCTGATCTCTTTCCCTGAATAGCAGGAATTAAATTAGAACTCATCTTTTGTGTATTTACTTAACATTATTTCCCTATCATCTATTACTCTGCATTGTTAAACACTGAATTTCAACATAGCCTGTCATTCAGGAACAGGAACCTTTCCCCAAATTTGCTACTGCCTTGACAACCCCAACAGTTTTGCATTATTTGCCAACTTTCTTTTAGAATCCTTCCACAGCCGTATTCTACAAATAAGAACAATGTCCAAGCACAGTCTCAAATCAGTCCATCAGTGCACACCTGAACTCGTGTTCACACCCCAAAAAACTGCATCCAGGAGGAGCTAAAAGTGCTGGACACAGCAGGAATTCTCAACTGGCCCTTTGTTATGAGCACTGGAGCCATGGAAGCAGCAACGTGGATGGAAAACACAAAGGAACAGGGCTGATGCTGTGAACAGCTGTGGTGGACCTTGGTGCTGAGCTGCAGGATCCACAGGTGAGAGGATCAAAGCAAAAAAAAAGCATCTAAAAAAGAAAAGATGTCAACTCTAAACTAATGGGCTTTGTGACGTAATTCTGAAAATCTGGTAAATAACCAGGTGACCACACACAGGCAGATAAGAGATATCCACTTCAAACTCTCACAGATATTCCTAAATCCAAAATCCTAGGGCAAAAGAGTTTGAGATCTGGTAACATTTCAGTTGCTCTTTGGCATAAGAAAACAAAATCAGGATTTTTCGTTTATACATGTCTGATTGTAAAGGACAAAGTCTTTGACATTACAGTTGCACAGAAAATAAAATGCAAAACTAACCTGTGATTTAAGTCCTGTCCTTAGGAGGTTTTAATGAAGTCAGTTTGCAATTTGAACTACCAGGAGAGTCAGCTACCAACACTTTCATGCATAGATCCACAGATAGTGTGGATAAAGATATATACATTTGGAAGCCTAATAGATGAAAGGAGACACTGCTATTGGCAAGTAGTTCATCCCTCTGCAAAATTCAGATCAAATAGCTCAGTCTGAGCAGAATATTGAGCTCCACTGGTTCTGAATGAGGCTACAGGAAGGGAAATGCAATTTGACACAGCCACATTACCAATTAAGGATAAAACACATGAAATATGTCAACTAGCAACAAAGGCAGGGGCTTTCAGGCTTTCTGTACCAAGTTGGTTCCTTTGGACCCACTTAGAAAAACTTTGGAGTTATTCGGATAAATAAAACTGCAGCAGAGCCCAGTAAAAGTAAATATGAGAAGAAAGAGAAGACCTGGGACTTGCTCAGAGTTCTTATCAAATTATAAACTCCATATGTGAGTGAATAAGTTCTCATTAGTAGAGG
>QWTY01038188.1:0-13877 GCA_008033365.1 Pseudorectes ferrugineus
TGATGTGCAGGAGATTAAGTATTATAAAGTAGGTGCTGAAGAAAGCTGTATGTTTAGAGGAAAAGAGAATGTTGAAATTTGTGTGATATTTGGATACCCACCTCAGCATCATATTTCAGCCAAAAATTGGTTTTTCAGGTGAAGCAGAGGAATCAAGCTCTCATATTTAGTGCTCCCTGCTTGCAGCTGTACTTTAGGTCAAATTCTTCCAGAGAACAGGGTGGTTTCTGTGTTTGGGACAATCCTCACCAAACCTTCTGTTCCAAACCTTTCACAATCCCTGCTGGAGTCTTTGTAAGCTTCCAGCACCTACAGCCTTCTTTGGAAGGGATTTCCCAGCTCAGGTGAATGCACAAAAGGCAGATTTCTGTCTTGTTTTTCCTACTTTCCCATGAACCTGGATCAGTCTATGGTCATTAGCTCTTCTGTGGAAGGAGCCAACATCAGTCTTTCCCGACTCATCTTCTCCTTGACACTCATGACTTTATGTCTTTTTCATCATTTCCTGCCTCACTTATTTTTTCCAATATGAGATGGTGTAATAATGACACCACACCTCTGACACATCCTCGCTGTGATTCTTTGTCCTTACTTGAAACTGTGTGGGGCAGGAAGGGACAGGAGATATTTTTGTCCTCCAAAGGTACATTTACTACCAATGTAGTAATTATGGCTTAAAAAAGACTCCCAAAAAAACCCAATTGGTCTGATGCTGTCAAAATATTTTGCTTAAGCTTCTAATATTACATTAAATGGCTAAGTTGTATCTCATTTTGTAGCAGAAAGATGGGAGTAGAATCCAAATGGATTTAAACAGTAAGGTCTGAAAATTACTCCTTCCAGCCTGAGGTATCAGAGGAAAAATAAAATTAACTTCTGTTTTGAAACTGAAAGAGACCAACCTTGGGTTTACTGTGCTGTTTAGGGGGTTTTGTTTCTAAATTTGCAAAGCAACTTCTGTCCAGCTACACGATCTTCCTCTGTGGAAGTGGGCATGAAGGAATCTAACAAATCCACCAGTGTATTGCATGTGTACATGCACAGTCACTTTGAGAAGTGACAGGAGAAAGCATAAAAATAACCAGTGAGAAAAGCCAAAGCACAGAAGGACACACAGTCAGCAAGGGACATTGAGAATTACAAGTAGGTTAGTGCTAATAAAAAGGTTGGTAAAGTATCCAGCTAATATTCAGAAGAGGAGCAAAAATACCAGATTGATATGCTGGTGTGGCTAAAGCATTTTCACCTTTTAGGGTGAAATTAGGGGCAAAAAAAAAAAACCCCAAGCCATAACTGGGCTATTATACAGAGCCAGCCACTGAGAAACACACAAGCCCTCAGCACAGAATACATTAACATTTTCTAATTATAATTTAGAGGCTTTTAAACATCTGCACCCAGTAAACTTCATTCTGGGTACTTAAGAGGTGCCAATGAACTCCAAAAGCAGTTTGGGGAATAAATGAGGTACCAGAGGATTGGCAAAGGGAGAATTTGCTTTTGATCTTTAAAAAGAGCTGGGGAGAGGAGGAAATCTTGGGAGTTGTGGGTTTATTAGCTTCAGGTTACTTCTAAAGAAAAAAAAAAGGTAGAAAAATAAGTTATCATTACCAGAAAACAAGGAGGTGAATAATTGTTATGGATTTAGGTCAATTGATCCAGTTTCCCTCTACAACACATTAATAAGTGCTGTAGACAAAGGAGAGTGTCAGAACTGCAGTTCTATTGCAGGAGTTTTCACCTTTTAGTAAGTAATGATAACAATTTCAGTAAATCTTTTCACCTGACATTCTCATAAGCAGCCCAGGGATCCACAGTCTAAATATAATTTGAAATACGTCAAGGTGGATACAAAACTGTCTTGAAAAACATATGGAGAGTAGTTCCTGGAGATTTATTATCAAAACAGAAGAATGTATTAAGAGAAGTTTCTTGGAGTTCTTGGATTTGAGACCAGTCAATACTGCAGTCAGTTTTTAGATGACAGGTCATAGTCTGTGGTCATTAGATTTCCAGGGCTTCAGGTACACTGAAAGAGAGAGCAAAAGTTCAAATGAATTTTGCCAATTTTAAAATACAGTCTGAAAATGTTTAAAGGTTGTTGCTAAACTACAGAAAAATGCAAAGTTTTACTCTGACACACAAATAATGTGTCAAAAATGAGCCAGCAACCCTGCACCACTTAATCCTGTGTGCCAGCATTATGGTTTGGGATGTAGCATTTCAAGAAGGACGGAGAGCACTTGAGTCTGGGAAAGAATAAGGGTCTAGAAACCACTAATTATGAGGAGTGACAGAATGACCTGAGGCTGTTGTAATAAAAAATGTGATAGAGAATATGAAATCTTCAGTACAGAACAGGTGATTATGGGATGACTACTCAACTTTTCTTTTTCGTGCAATGAATAACTAAGCTGCAGACCTTTCAAAGGATGTTTTGCAAACCAAAAACATTATCAGGTTGGAAAAATGTAAAAATCTTGAAATTAATGTCAGGAATCTCTGGACTGCAGTTGCTGAAATTTTGGAGACTTTTACAAGGGAGATCTCTCTTTCCACACCAGTTTTTGCAGGATTTTGCTAACCCACGTGTCACTGACTGCTACTGGAAAGAAAAATATTTTGGTAGTTGACTGTTTGGTCTGACACAGCCTGGTCTTCTAGGTGTTTCTCTGCTCTAAAAACAGAGTTAGTGGGGTGGGGTGCAGTAAGTACAGTACATTCTGTATGTGGACATCTAAAAGGAGAATGTTTTCCCTACTCCTCAGGTTTTGCAAGCAAAGCAGTGACTTCAGTTGATGGTTAGCAAAACTTATATTAGGCAATTGCAGGGAGAAGAACCACTGAAGTGAAAGTCTTGTATAATGACCTGCTAGAAAATATGCAGCTTTGCTGCCAACTTCAAAGACTCTGGAGAACAGGTTAGAAAAATAACTGTCATGAAGAATAGCAAGTATAGCTGATGCTGCTTTGGGGGAGGATAAACAGCAAGATTTCTTGAGTGCCTTCAATCCTCTCAGTCTGTGATGAATTTCTCCTTCAGTCTCAGAGAGAGTAGCTCACAGATAGTGTAATCAAAACCTCAAAATTTAGGGGATTTTCAGTGAGCTGACAATTGACTGATGACTTGTCAAACCTGTCTCTGGCCAGTCTCAGCTGGCAGCAGCATTGGCAAAGAGCTAAGAGCTCAGTTCCCCTTTTGACACCAAAGTGGATATCTGCATTATTCCAAAGTGTGGAGTTGTTTGATACGAAGCTGTGTTCAATGACCTTAGTCTGAGGATGAGAAGTGTTTGGGGCTGAGCAGTTCTACAGTCAGATGTGGAGCTGATGTACAACATCTTTCTATTCTCCTTGAACTGCAAAAAGAATTAGGAGTCCTGCATTATCTGTATAATGGAGTGATAAAGGTAGTAAGATTCTGCTTATAAACTTCTATTTTCTCCCAAAATGTGCATCACACATAGATGAAATATTTAAAAATTACTCCAATTAAGTTTCTTTCCCTTTTTCTGAGGATTTCTTTTCTGCCTATACTTATGTTTTGAGCAAATCAAAGGCAGACAATAACTAAGGTTGAAGATGGATGTCAGTGGTTCACACCTGTGTCAACAATTAGATTACAAAAATATACACTTTAGTTCATTATGGAATCTCACGGCATAGGAGTGTCAGCAGGAGAATACTTCAGATTAGTTCTGTAGAGTCTTAACTGTGCAAATGTGAATTTGCTGTTTGCTTTGAATTTTAATACCCTCGAAAGATTAAATAATATTTCTTCCTTTTGGAAGGCAGAGATTTTGTTATAAAACCTGCAGAGGAAATAAACATTAAAATACTCACCTAGGGCCTGCTTTAATTCACATGAAAGCTGAGACAAAAGCTTTTGTTGTCTCTGCTAAAAGTTGGCTTATTGCATACAGTTTAGTAATTTTCTGAGTCAATTAAAGTGGGACTACTGTGATCCCTTGGGGGGCTTGGCATAAAGATGCAGTTCAGGAGAATGTCTTGCTGTTGGATTTCCACTTCTTCTGCTGAGTTTGGCTGTGTGGAACAGCTACTTATGGAGCTTCATGTCAGGTTTTACATCTCTCCTAAATCATGCTTTATCATTTGTTTGGGTTTATTACAATTTTTGTGAATGCAAATCTTGCCTACTGCTGCTAATACCAGCATAGACTAGAAGGGTATCAGGGTTTGTTGCAAGACATCTACAGCTGGAACTGTGATCTTAAAAAAACCAAAAAAAACAACAAAACAACCTACAACCAACAAGAAAAAAAAAAACCCAAACAAGCAAACCCCAAAACTCCACAAAGCCAAACACCTCTACGCACACACACAAAACAGTAAAACCTCACTGTTGTGTGCATCTTTCTGTACTATTTGCAAATATTTAGATTTCTCATGCTCAGTCCATCTATACACAACAAGTTCCGGAATAAACAGGCTCACACAACAACTCCAGCACATCCTTCTCTTTCTACCACTATGTGTCAGGGGATTCTTAAATGAAAAGTGAAAATTACTGAGGAAAACTTTTCACTGGGACCAGTTCTGTATGTGCTAGATAACTAGTTTTATATTTGAAGGCTGTGGTCTATTCATTACTATAATGTATTACCCAAAGTAGTATATTTATCCCACAGCAGCTCAGAGTCACAGCTCAGATGATAGTTACACACATGGTCACTGTGGGATCAGCCTTGTGTTCCATCAGACTGCACTGTGCTTCATAGCCTGTTTCATTTAGGATTGAAGTTGTCAATCACATCTCTGCTGCACAGCAATGATCACCAGATACAGTTCCTATTGATGGCCAGAATAATTAGGAGTGACCACTTTACTGTGAACACTGTAAAAAAGTAATGTCTCCAAGGAAGTACCCCAGTGGACAGCAAACTCAGCAGAAGGTAGCCTGATGCTGAATTTAAAATACAGATGTAATCTGTAAAATTATATGACAGGAAAAATATTGGAGTACAAAATGTTGTAACACTTGAGAAAGCAAATGGCTGGCCTATCTCTGGGTAGAATATTTCCTAAGCTCCTGAATTTCTTATGCCTTCAAAGAGCTAGACTAAAATATTCCTCTGCTGAAATGAGCTGTCTGTACAATATTGAAAATACTTGGAAAAAGTTTTGCAAAAGCAGACTGGCTTTAAAAAAAATACCTGCAGTTCTTTCATTTCCTCAAAGATTTGAATTCTTCAGGACACCAAATTTTCATAAGCCCTTGTCTGCTCTGAGAGGAACAAACACGTTTAGGTCACTCCTGTGAGCCACACTGCATTTGAAAGTGCAGGTGGTTTTCTTTTACCCAATTAACCTGGTGCAATACAATGGTGGATTGCACACAGGTGCTCCGTTCCTTTACCTGACCCTGGAAAAAGTCAGTTCTTCATCAGCTGAGGAGAGAGGCCAGGTAGTTTTACATTTAAAGTAAACTAAAGACAAATTAGCAGTATTTTACTTAATGTTCATCTCGCTCACTGCACCTGACCATGCATTTGTATCATGGAGTTACCATGGCTTGTGTTGAAGCTTTATAGACTAAATGAGAAAGGATAATCTGTTAAAAATCAGTCACCAATGGTCTTTGTAAATAGGTTCTCTTAAGAGTAAAGGTTATATAGTCCATGTTTGCTTGTGTTCCCACTACTGTTCACTGAATACCTTGGAGTTCTTTTTTCGTTTGTCCCTGCAGTATCCTTCATATAAAGGGAAAAAAAAGTAATCTGTTTACAAACTAGAATGTCAGGCACAGAGTGGGTATGTCCACATGAGTGGGATATATCTGAGCCTGTTCAGGTGTTACAAGCAGAACAATTCTTTATCAAGGAGCTCCAATCTGTCACTACCCAGCTGTGATACAGGATTTGAACCGTCCATGTAGAGCAATGTGCTCATAGTTGAGCCAGTTCATAGTTTTGCAAACTGCTGCAGAGGGTCATGTTGGCATTCACCATGTGACTTGCCAGAAACCTTTAGTACAGGAGAAATTCAAATGCAGGTCCCTCCAGCTCACCTTTTTTCACCAGACATTAGTAAGCAGTAATTTGAGGTGCAAACACTTTTTCTTTTCCAAGGATTTTTATGAAAGAACGAGCTTTCTGATGGGAATGACTAATGATGGCAATTTGGAGACAGTTATGTAATTGCTTTTTTTGAAATATTTTTCACATTGAGTTTTGTGAGCATGGAATTACTATTGGTATATTTTTCTGCTTAATAAGTAATTTTTCAAGACATTGCCTAAGCAATTAGACAATCAGTTATGCATCTCTTGAGAGCAATAGTAGTATAACTAATGGAAACCTCCAGGTATGATGCTGAAAATGGACTGCCAACTATTCCTTATTGCTCCTTTAAAATTGCTTAGGGTGGTGGATGCCTTTTTGCTTGCTAACAGAAGGACAAAATTATTTGATTTAATATTTCTTTTTCCTAAGCACAGCTAGTGAACATTCTTATGTAGGAACATAATGGTTTAGAGACATTATTGTGGCATGTAATCGTGTGCCTGTCTACCTGTTTGATGCAGCTCTAACACATTCTTCCTTGTTTGTATACAAAATCTTCATATTTTTAAGTTTCCATCTAAAGCAAATAGGAAATTGGATATAGCATTTCCTCCCACAATATAAATCAAGGACAGAAAGTTTGCCTGGTGGTGCCTGGTTGGAATTTTGACCTTAAATATTAATGAAAATGAGTACCTGCTTGCCTAGTTGCAGGCCATGCTCCCATATGTGGGGGTGAAAAGTCAGAGAATTGATCATTGTCTAGGGCAGTTAAAAGGAATATTTCCCACAATACCATAGAATCTGGAAAAGATTCATCTGTGCAACTGCTGAATCAGTGGTTTACACCCACTAGCAGTAATTACTGTAGATGCTAAAACACCGCTTTGCCAGAAGAATTACTGCTGGCTGGAGAGACTCAGAACCCTAAATCCATGGTGTTATAAAGGGGTTCTGTTAGTCTGTGGGGGCTGTTTCTTGTGAATGATCATCTCCTAAACCCTCTCTAACTCCTCACTGCCTCATTTGAATGAGAAGTTGGACCAGATGCCCTCCAGAGATCCCTTTCAGCCCACACTTCTTTAAGCTTTTATGATTTCTAAGTGCATGTGTATGCATAAAGTACTTGGAGACTTTACAAGTGTAAATGGATTTCTGGGCTGAAAGAGTTTACAGAAGGAAATGACACCTACAGTGTCTTATGTGAGATGATGTGGGGGGGTTTTACTGGTGAGGAACAAGTTCAGTAGTGCTTTCTGTCAGAAAGGCACTTGAGAAAATAATTATGGGTGAGGAGCAGGAAAATGCTCTAAGGAGAGGAGGATATGACTTAACAATGCACAAGGCAACTTTCTATTCTAAGGACAGAAGAAATCTCACCACACATTAGAGTAGCTATCTAAAGGTGAAAAGACTTAAGAGAGTTTTCTAGACTCCCTCTTTAATCAATAGATAGATAATATTTTAGAGGATGACTTGTCCTGTGTTATAACAGGGGTAACTAGGGATAGTCACTGATAATAAGATTTGTTAGCATCACAGAAATATTTTCAATTACAATCTTTTTTTTTCTTAACAGTGATATCCATGCCAAGTGTTGCATTTAATTTAAAATATTTTATAATGTTAACCTGATTTCATTTTAATTTCATTTAAGAATCCCACTAATTTAAGTTGTAGAAACGAATTTTTCAATGACAGATTTGAAGCAGGAAATTGTTGGAAGAATTCTACTTGATAAACAAGTCTCACATTTCTTTTTCTGTTGCTCAGGTAATATTGGGAAGAGATGATAAATTCATGTCTAGTAGTATATTACATAAAATAAATGAGATGATCACAGAGCAGTTGAATTTGGAAGGGACCTTTGGAGGTCATCTGTTCCAAACCCCCTGCTCAAACAGGGCCACCTAGAACCAGCTGTCCAGGACTGTGCCCAGATATCCCCAAGCATGGAGACTCCACAACCTCCCTGGGTCACCTGTGCCAGTGCTCCATCGCTCTCACAATCCAAACGTGTTCCCTGATGTCCAGAGGGACCCTCCCGTGTGTCAGTGTGTGCCCATTGCCCCTTGTCCTGTCCCTGGGAGACAGTGCTCAGCCTGGCTCTGCCCCCTTTTCAGCCTCCCCTCAGCTATTTAGAGACATGGATGAGATCTGGCTCGAGCCTGAGTGCACAGATGCTCCAGTCCCTTCATCCTCTGTTGCTCTTCACTGGACTCTCTCCAGTGTGTCCATGGCTTTCTTCTACTGGAGAGCCCAGAACTGGTCACGGTACTTTGGTCATGGCCTCACCAATGTTGAGAAGAGGGAGAGGGATGATCTCCCTCAGCCTGCTGACAAATGTGTTAAGGAAAATGCTATTTGAAGAAAATGGTACTACTACAATATTTTAGTATTTTAGATAATATTTTCAGATTTTATTTATTTGTTAAGTAAAGTCTGTAATTTGTTTTTATTCCAGGTTGAATCATTTTGACTTTCACAGCTTTCACTGAAACACATCTGATGATTATCTCACAGCTAAAAAGACTAATAATGGACAAATGATGAAATCCACGAAGTAATGAATGCTGAAAATTAAAACAGGTATATTATGGATACTACCATATGTTTGGAACAGAACTTCCCTCAGAATTCCTATAAATTTCTTCTGGTATTAAAAAGTAAACTGTCTCTCATCTGTAACAATCTGACATGCTCACATAACAGATGGCTTGGAAGCCCTTACAGGTTCTTCTCCCTCTATAAAGATGTGCTAAAAATGAAGTGTATCATCTATTATTTTTCTGCGCCCTTTTTTATCACTTTCTGACTAAACAGAAAAGTGATGTATTACAGGGCAGTTGCCCACACTGTGACATTTCAGATGTGATTATCAAAATGCAGCACACTGGGGGTTGAGGTTTCTCAAATGAATGTGACAGGAGTCAGCATTTCACAAGTGCACGCTCCGTAATCTCAGCACTCAGTAACTCCCTGTGTTCTCTGTGTGCCACAGTGGAGTTCCATGGCACAAGTTTTAAATTTCTTAATCCATACAAACCTACAGGCTGCTCCTGGGGACTTTCTCAAATTACTCTTAGGAAGTGTGTTTTAAAGGCAGCAAAGTTGGCAGACTGAAGCTTTTGTCTAAGCTGAAGTTCTACCAGCTCTTTGTACAGAGTGCCCCTCAGCAGCCGCTCTCTTCCTGAAGTACAACATCTTTAAACTGTGCAAATTTTTAACAAAAAGCTGGATGACTTTTATAAATTTTTATTTGCATACTGGTCAGGCAACAAGGCAAAAGGAATTGTGTTGCCTATCAAGAAAAGAGCCTGGAGAGACCAGAAAGCAATGGAATCACCAAAATCACTCAGGCTGGTACACCAGAAAGTAGAAAAAGTCACTCACTTTGAGTACTGTTCAGAAGAAACTTCTCTTACTGTCACCTCCCATCACTTCTTAAGGGAACTTAAGACCACAAACTACAGGGGGAGAAAATTCCTTCCTTTTTGGATTATTCCTCTGTCTGAATGTATTAATTGTAATTGGTACCTGACCTCCAGGTTAAACAGACATTCCTAGCACAGATCTGATGCATCAGCAGTGGAAAAGAAAAGGAGTATCTTGTGTGCTTATCCAAGTGAGCTGCTTGCAAGGGAAACCATGGGCTGTCTGTGAACATTCCTGCACAGCATCAGTGTGAGTCATGTACTGACCTCCTTGCAGAGACCTGGGTCTCTGTGTGGTTCTGCCACTACCAGAAACATCACATCTGTTACTCTCTTGGAGCTACTACTGATGTATCTTTCCCTATTGAGTTCTTTAGCATTTTTTTGTTTCTCAAGCTCTGTCTGTTGCTTGGCATTCCCAAATAACTGTTTTCCAGCTGTTTTCTGTCAGAGGTGTATGAGGGAAATGACCAGTGAACCACTGGTTTAGTTGACACCTGTTTATAATCCTTTCATACACAGTTCTTTGCGTTCACTGGGGAGCAGTGTTCAAACACAAATCTTCTTGCATAACCCTATTCAGTTGGAGGTTTTGTTGCATCTTCCAAGGGAGATGGACTTCCTTCTATTTCAGTTTGTTCAAAGGAAATTTTTGAGGCATTTTATGGGACAGAGTATTTAATACTGCTTAGTGGAGTGGAGGAGTTGGAGCACACAGGGGATCAAAGCACCAAAAACTCACCAAGATCAGCTGTGACTGTAAGTTAAAGTCACCTATGGGCTACTTTAATCTTTCATTTGTCTCCTTTTGCTTCTTACAGGATGAAGGCTTTTGCACTGAACTAACAGTGATATTATTTTAAATGTTGTTGTCAGAAGAGTAGGTCATTCTAAGAAGAGTCAGACACGAGTTGGTGCCAATTTCTTGTGTCAAACTGAATAGCTTTTATGTTTTAAGCTTTGATTAAAATATAAAAGCACATAAGTAATTCCCCCATTTTAAGCTAGAAGTGAGTCAAGACATGTATAAAGGTTGTCTATTGCTTCCAAGTGTCCAGTATTACTTCATGGTAAAAAATTATTTCAGACATCTTCTGCTGTCTGGGCTTTTTGCTTCTAGGAATAAAACAAACTCTGGTAGCCAAAAAAGTCAGGAAAACACATTTTGTTATCACTAAATGAACTGTAGCAAAGTAATGCTATTGATTTATATTTAAATGGCAATATCTTCTTTAATTCATTAAAAGACTACAATAGAACTGTTCGAAGTCACATGAAAATGTGTTGTAAAACACAAGAGGAGGAGAAAGCAGTGAGGGGAGCTCTCTGTAAATATTCAGCTGTATCATAAGTAACAGACAGGTTTCTATTAGTGCTGCAACCCAACACCAGTTTTATGGGGACACTAGGTTTTCTGATAATGATTTGGATAAACTGATCTGTGACATTGAGGAAATCCTCACTACAACCAAAAAAACCAATATCTGAGGAAGATGTTGATCTTCTAAAAGCATAAGATAAGGGTAAGATAAGACAAATCGTTCGTGTGTCCTCCCTTACCTCAGGAATAACTGGGCACCTAATTCATTTTCTGTGTTTTAACAGCCTGAGGAAATACAGTCTTTAACCTTATGTTTTATTCCTGATGCAGCGTGTACTCTACAGCTACTTTGACAATAAAATTATAGTTCTGCTTAGATGATGAAGTCTTACAGAAATAGCAATTTTTTCAACTCTTAAACATAAAGGTTACCTCTGGAAGTAGAATTATGGAGGGTGTATATGCTGTTGAAAGATTTTAAAGGAATTGAGATTTTCATTGTGAGAGGGAGAAAAAGACAGGCATTAAGGGATCTTTCCTGCCCCTTTTCTCCTATCATAATTCTTTCAATTAAGTATATCCCCAACTGCTATGAACTGTCCTTTCTGAAACAAGTACTTTAAAATGAATGTGTGTGAGGTTGGGTTTTTCCTGACTTTTTTTGTTTGTTTTAGGGGTTTTTTTTGTGGTGGGGTTTTTTTGTGGTGGGTTTTTTTTGGTGGGGGGGGTTGAAGAAAAGTGTTATGTTAAAGAATTCAAAATCTTGCATCAATAGAAGAATTCTTTAACAACCTTAATTTTTAGATATAGTGGTGTAACATATTGTCTACTAAAACCACTTAAGATGCTGCAGTTGGTACATAAAAATCCAAATTTTGATATCTTTAATTTTTCACACGCACACATCGTAATCTGTTTGATTTTACAGTTCAGCAAACTGAGAGCATCCATTCTACCCCACTGCGAGAAACGCATTAGCAGCTGGGGAACCCAGATTCCAAACATCAGTGCTGTAAATTATTAAAGGAAGGTGGTGTGTGCATTGTGATGGGCTGGCACGGTGTGCTTGAACCCATACATCAGCAAGTTCTGTCAAAATGAGTTATTCATGAACACTAGGCCAATTTCTGCCTGGAATCCTTATTTTATCTGGAATCCTATGGAAAGCAAACTGATTTCCACTATTATGGTATCGTTAAACTGGGGATTTTAGGCTGCATCATGTTTTGTCTGTGTGTGTGTGGCTGAAAAAAAACCTTAGGAGAAAATCTTCCCGTGTTATAACAGTTTTGCTCCAACGTGGATAACAGATAATCATGAATTTCATGTTGGCTCGCGAGGATTTTTGTACCTCCTGTGTTGATT
Source organism: Pseudorectes ferrugineus (assembly GCA_008033365.1). Taxonomy (NCBI): domain Eukaryota; kingdom Metazoa; phylum Chordata; class Aves; order Passeriformes; genus Pseudorectes; species Pseudorectes ferrugineus. Next base: position 12,144 of record QWTY01038188.1, read on the forward strand.
CCCATTTTGGTTTGCATGCTGGCAGTGTGCATGCCAGCTGAGAACTGAGCTCCTGTTCTTAATGTTATTATTCAGATGGGTGTTTTGCTATTTCCAGCTCAGGCTCTGCATTTGTAGTGCCCCCTTCTAGGCACCAGTAGCATCCCAGTAACAGAGCACACTGATGTGTGTTTTGGCTATTTTATTTTTTACAATTTATTATCTTTTAACAGTGAAAGAGGCATGAGATGTATTTATTGCAGTTTTTAATTTTTTTCTGTCATTTTATTAACCCTCTACTTCACAAGCGTCTTTTTTCAAAATCTTTACTGTTACATAAAAGGAAAAAAAAACCTGAAAGTGCACAGATTTCTGGTTTCTAGTACCCTTCCAGGAGCAAACACAATGACCATAATCACAACTAGCGTTAGTGCTGTTCACTGCATTGCAACAAGGTGAAGGCACTAAGTGATGCTGGTACACGTGCAGCACATGAATCAGAACTGAGGCAGGGATCAGAGTTCCCTTTGCAGACTGGCATTATAGCCACCAGAATCCCAGTCAATGATGTCAATAAATACAGTTCAGAGACGACAAACCCTAGTGATAAATCGACTCCCAGCTGATTGAGTGTTCACTGGTTCAGCCCTGCTGCTCACAAGGTCTCGTGATAACGGCAGCTTTGGCACTGCAGTGTAGATTACTGAACTTCAGGGAATTTTTTCCATGGTCTTTAACAAGGGGAATAAGGCTTTACTCTGCATCCACCCAAGAGCTGGTGCCTCCAGCCATGCTACCTTTTTTTTCTTGGGTTTTGGGATAGGGGGAAAGGGAGAGGAGTTAAGGGGAAAATCCATGCCTTAAAGGGGAGCCAGACTAAAGTACTATGTGGCAAAGTGAGTAAACAAAACCCTTTAAAAGGTTAAAATTATCCAGTACCCTCATGTAATTTTCCTTCATCTGTCCAAAATTTAAGTCCGTGGGGACAAGCTCCAGTGCAGAATTCAGAGAAATTACACTAAAGGCTTGGGAAATGAGGCAGAATTTGTACTAATATAATGACAGTGTTCTTTATAAAAAGTTTTGTTTGTTTTATCTGTCCTTATTCTCTTGTGGTGTGGCATTCCCTCCCTATAATTCTTACCCATCATTCACTGAAATGATCCTTTACAGTGGGAACTGAAAAATGCACATTAGTGAAGTGAACATGCAGCAGGTTACTTTATGAAATTAATTATTCAAGAGAATGTGAGGCACAAAGCCAACCTAGTAAAACAATCAGGTAGATGAGCAATTTATTTCCTGGGAGAAGAAGGTTTAAAGTTTGGCTCAAAGAAAGTAAGCTCTTCTCACAGCAGCAAAAAGGAAGAAATGTTACGCCTTCTGCTAATAACTCTCTGAATATAAAAGCAGAAGTTAATGCATGGGAGCTAGTGTACATCACAGAGTGGTTTATTATATGCTTCTTTATTACTGTAAATTAAAATATGAAAGGGGTAGGAACTGAAGTGTAGATGTGACCTGTCATTTTCATCTCTGCAAGAAGGGGAATTTCTTCTGTAATGCTTTCACCCTCATTAGAAAAGATAGTGTTAAGTGCATATGTTCATATATATGTGTACGATTTTCTGTTGTGGAAGTGTTTGTAAATGACTGAGTCCTTGCACTGTGGGAGGAGAGCCACAAACACTGGTAACAGAGAATACAAATTCCTTCTGATGGAATTGCTCCTTTGATGAGGGGTGGGCCCCTCAT
>QWTY01038192.1:3646-15295 GCA_008033365.1 Pseudorectes ferrugineus
AAAAACCATTATAACTCCCCAATAATAAAAAACCAAACCAGGCCAAACCAAAACAACAAAAATCCAAAACCTATTATACAGTTGTCTTGCTGTACAAATTCATCTGTCATAAGGATGCTCTGTAATGAAAAAGGAAGACCTGGAAGTAATCCATGAAGTACCTGCAGTATTCATGGTGGGAAGCAGAGCATCTACTGTCCTGATTATTTCTACTGTTTATTATGAAACCATACAAACTCCACAGTGTCTGAACCCTCTAACAGGAAATAATTCTATTATTATATAAAAGCTGGGTTCTTTTCAATTCCACAAACTTCTCCAGTTTGTTAACTTGGTATATGGGTTTCTCACTCCAGGCTGAGTAAAACATCAGGCCACAGGTACTAAAATGTTAAAGCTCACCAAATTCATGAGTCATCTTACTATTTATGGAAGTATATTCTCAAAAGATACACTACAGTTAATCCTGTAGAACCACGACACTCATCAGACAGTCAGTTGTGCTAGACCAAACTGTATGGTTAAAACCTAACTGCAGCTGGTCAATGTAAGTTTGATAACATTTGTTTCACATTAGCATAGCCAAAAACTTGTTGCTTTCAAATGCCATTTTGTTTTGTTGCCATTTTATAAAAATATAAACAGAGCGGCATCAATATTCCATGCTTACTATATGACTAATTTAGATTTATTTTAAAAATCTCAGCCAAAACAATTTACCAATTTCAAGGTTTAAAACCAGGGGAAAATACACTACTTGATTATAATACATACTAGCAATATTCTAGTCTTTTCTAGGAAGTACACTGAAATCATAACTTTCATCTAGAGCAAAGATTATCCATTTGAAGGGGGCACTCCACACATTTAAAACTTGGTTTCGTTCTTCCGAGATCATCTCACATTTGCTCCAAAATGCAGTTCATATTTGTTATAAAAATAATCTCCTAGAGCTTTCCAACTTAGCGAACTGTCTCTAATCTCAGCTGGGTCCAGGCCAGAGCTGCAGAAAGACAAGATTTTTTCCTAACACAGTAGCTGTCTGATTATTGAAGCCAAGCGGTCTTAACAACCACCTCCCTCTGCTGACAACAGGTAGCAGTGATAACAGACCTTGATTTAACATTTAAACAAAAAAATTAGTTAAGAGAGGGTTGCAAGAAAGGAAAAATTTTATTCCCTTGGGGAGAGAGGAAGGCAAGGGAAATGTTCAGAAGACAGCAAAGGCAATTTTAACTGGTAAAGTACAAAGCTAGGTAGAGAAACAGGTATGACAAAATACATAGAAGCTTCTGAGCAGATGAAAGAAAGAGATCAGAAAAGGAAGAAAGTAGAAGACTGTGATACAAAATGAAATTTTTAGGACAAACAAAAAGACATCAACCTGCAAAACTGCATTAAAAACACAACTGAGGAACATGAATTAATGTCTAAAAAATGTTCAAACTATGAAGATGAGTTTCAATATCCAGAGAAAAAACCCTTTGTCTGGAGTTTAATTAAGTACCAGCAAAGAAAACAATTTGACTGTAAAGAACTAGGAAGGTAAAATAAGATACCGAATAGAAAAATGACCCACTGTACCAATGCAACCTGAAAAAGGATTATGGAAAGACTGTATGTGATTGCACTGCATCAGCAATATGCACAGGAGGGTACAAACTGAAACTGTTACATTCTAGATATTCTGCAGTGTCTGTTCAGTATTTCACATTTACTACAGTATTTCAAATTTGTTATCATGTGAAAAGTTGATGAATGGCAACTTCTTTACTCTATACTGACTCAATCAAATCCCAAGACAGCATAACCAACATTTACTAACACAGTCTAAATCTGACTATGTGACTTTGAATCTTACTGATCTCTTAAAGAATCTGACACCTATAGATCTTGTAAGGATGAATGCAAGCATACTGTCCTAGCTGACTGAAACAAGACTTAACTAATAGCTCTGAAAGACAAGATAAATGACCTTCTGTAGCCATCGCTGCCACAATCACAATTATTCAGATATATTATTGAATTAAACTCAGCCAAGGGAAATGCAGTTTTTTCTCAAACATTGACTGTTTGCAGAAAGGCACTGCAACTACACTGAATACAAGCAGTATCTTCTCCTTGTGAATAGCTGCAGTCTTGTAACTGTAAGGCATGCCTGAGATTTCTCTTCCCATGAGAGATACGTGCAGTAAGAGTCTACACATTAATTTTATAAAAGAGAAATCATATTGTTAACATGTTTACTTGTAATACATTATTTCCTTCATATTTTAGTCTTTCTTTTATACCTTCTTGTCTTTCTCAGAACCATCTGTGAGAAGGATTCCCTTAGCTTGCATGTGACGGTACAGGATCTTTTGAAGAGCTGACATATCACATTTGATCACATATTCCACCTGGTGCAAAAAAAAAAACCCAAAACCATGAGCACGCTGACATAATAATGCTAGTATGATCTAACTGCAGATTCTTGTCATTCTAGAGCAAAACAAAAAAACCCCTTACTAATCTTTTATCTGTACCATAACACCACATAAAATTTCTATGACCAGCACTCCAACTGCAAACACAGCAATGAGTATCTCAAAAGATTATCCGTGAGTCACAACTGCAGTGAGACAGCTGGATCCTAAGAATGCAATTGCAGGATTACCAAACATACTTTATTTCACACTCTGTAATTTTTAAAATCTAAAAAATAATTTTAAATTAATTTTATATTTAACATGCAACTAAAAAAGTATTTTATGTTTAATAACCATGATATTTATTGTGTCTGTTAAGCATTATGGAAATACTAAGCAAAGCATTATAAAAATATCATCACTGTATATGTAGCAATTAAGAATCCCTCATAGAGTCTAACTGGCATAATATTTACCTAGGTTGTCATAGAAATATGCCATTTTCTTAACATCCACTGAAACACAGGGAATTAATACAGTAATGTATGAACCCTACATTCAGCCTTGACTTGTTCAGCTTTGTAAAACTATATTTAGTTTTTGACTGCATTCTAGATACAGTAACACTAAGACTTCATACACCAACTTTTTCTATTCATACACCAATTTTTTCTATTGCCCTATGTCCAGATTATAGTCACTACGTTTTCAGTAAGTTATGTCAAATAAAAACTGTAACATAACAAAACCACACTAGTGGCTAGAAATCTTTCAAGCTGTGAATAAAAGACAAAGCATAAGCTTCCTAATGTTTAGTAAATAAATGGGAAGAAAATGATCAGGTTATTTTCTTCTCAGAAAGACAGAAGTATGAACTCCTTAAGGAGAAGTGACTTTCTTCAATGGCTTCTTCATCAAGATTAGCAAAAGCAAATGAACCTTATTAACAGGCTTCAGTCCCCAGGTTCAATCCTCATGGTTGGATGAACTCCTTTTTTCAAGATAATGGCAACAAAAAGAAATACAGTCTTCTGAGTGTGGATGCAACTTGAAAATTTTCTCTCTCCAAAGCCTATTATTGGATTTATCAAACACAGTGGCTTGATTTCAGTATTATTTTCAAATGCAAGCATGTTTTATTCTCAAATAAATGCTTCTGAGGGTATTGAGAATTTGACATTTGAAGGAACAGAAATTTGCAACAGTAGTAGTGTTGACATGATTATAAAGATGAAAAATAATTTTAAAATGCTTTTCTTTGTATTGTCTCTAAGCATCTGTACAGAGTTCTTCATTCATTTAGCCAGTCAGCTCATAACACACCTTACAAATATTACAGTTTGGTATGGTTTTAATCCAGTTTACCTTAAAACCAAATTTTCCTTATCACAACTTCAAATTTACTTTTTTTTATTTAGTTGCTGTTGTTATTCTGGGAAGAGGGATGTAGAATTGCAGAGGACGACACAGCGGGACAAAGTGAGTTACCCAGAAATAAAAACAACTACCTTTGAAATCAGAAAATAATTTTAAGTTCTGAATTAAAAAGCCACTAGTTAAAAAAAAAGGTGTAATTTCAACAAGACACTTCACACAACTGCTGGAATGATAATGCAGGACCAAACTGCGCCTGCTTTATAAAGTGCAGTAGTCCTTCAGGAAGTGAACTAGCTTCAACCCAGTGCAAGGAGGATGATGCAGGACAGAATTTTATCCTTAGTGTATGGCTGACTCACAAATTGAAACCAGACTCTATAGAAAGAAGTTGTGTATCTTGCAGTGGTTACAATGAACTCATTTAAAGCTGGTGAGGAATCCTGAGAATGCAGAAACTTCAGGTATTCAGGCTTCCTCAGTGGCCAGCTTTCTCTGAAGAGGTATAAACAAACAAATGCTAAAGAGGTCCTCTTCTGCAAAATAAATCTGAAAAAGGGACATTACTTAATGCTTAGAAAGAATATTAAACCCTTTCCAGAACTCCTCTCATTGCAAACCTTTTCTGGCAGCTGAGACTCAACCTCTTTCTTCAATCTTCTCAGCAAGAAGGGCCGAAGCACTTTATGGAGACGACGGATGATCAGAATAGTTTCCTCCTCATTTAAATCCACCTAGAGAAATTTATAAAAGTCACTACAAGGCAACTCAAATATATTAGGTAATGTCTTCTCTCACACGAAAAGTTAAGAATGTGCAATAATTATTTGCATCTTACAACCACACTGACTGAATCAAAAAATACACTTTAAACATTAAAATTTTGGTATTATTAAAAAGGGGTCTTTTAGCTATGTTAAATCCCTAAGTACCAGAGCAAGTTCAAACACTAATCCTTCTGTATCAGCTCTTTTCTGTTTTCATCTGAGTGGTTTATTTCTGATCTTTTAAAAAACACTGCCACAGTACCCTTTCTCCAGTCATGGCAAATGGAGCGTTGAACCACTGCTCGAAGGTGCTGCAGCTCTTGAAAATGGTTGGAAGAAGGAAATTGAGAAGAGCCCAAAGTTCAGGCAATTTGTTCTGCAAAGGAGTCCCAGTCAGCAGGATCCGCCGAGGGGCCACATAGTGGGTATTCAAGACCTGAGTCAGCTTGCAGTGATGGTTTTTCATTCGATGGCCCTCATCTACTATCATGTACTTCCACCGAATCTGAAAGAAAAAGAAGAAAAGTTGGCCAAGTTAGAACAGGCCAGACTTTGTCAAGTTCCTCCCAACAAGTATAGAACTAAAATACTTAAAGCCTGAGACATTAGTCAGTCTCAACCTTGAGGAAAGCCAGATCAAGCATTATGCAACTATCAGTGTCCTTGCTAGCAGCAAACATAGAGACAAACACTAGGTATGCTCAATCTGATGCTGAATTCTGACTCAAAGTGAAACAGCAAACAGCAGATTCATTTCTGCGAAAGAGATTAGTATGACTGGCTCTTCAAGGCCAGAATACAACTCACAGTGGAAGAAAGAAACCACATAAACTCCAAATAAATCTGTCTGTAACAAGAACCTTGAAAGGGGACAAAAGCATTTTCAAGTGAAGTAAGTATGCTCACAAACAACAGCAACCCTGAACTTTGTTTCAGCTAATCCTATGTTTTCACTTGAGAACAAAGCAGAATAATAAAAATCATCTCAGTTACTGCGCTTTCAACCAAAGCTTCTATTTCTTAATATGAAATCTTAAATGCAGACACAGGACATGTTGAAAGCTGTTGTTCAAACTCTCTGTTACCACCTGTACTACAACATGGACAGTCAACACAAGTGCCACACTGACCATATGACTAGGAAGGCCTCAGTTTGTACTTTTACAGGTGCTACCTAATTCCATTTCCCAGGACATGACGAGTGGCACAGTGCTGTCCTTCCTACCTTTCAGCAAGAGTGGGAAAAAATAGAGGAAAAGGAACATTATGTAGTCTCAAGCTGTTTTCAAGCATTCAGAATGATAAGAAAATGCACTGCCTTTGTATTAGACAGGACAAGCAAGTAATATGCAGTAAATATGCAGTATGTAACAGACAAAAATGAAGCGAAAATGAACAATAAACTACAAGAGGACCATATGGTTCCTCCATATAGCAAAATATCTCCTTAGTCTGCTTTGTGTGCACAAGAAATAGTCTTACAGTACAGTAGTTTTCATTTTAATTCATTATATTTGATACCTACCTGTAGACAGTTAGTGAACCCCTAGGAACTGCAATGTGTAGACTCTTTAGTCTGGACACCAAATTCATGATATAGGTAACTATTTAGTCATGGGGGGAAAACTGACCACGTAGCTGGAAGGGCTCTAATAAGAGTGAGCTTCAGGACAGAAATAACAGAAAAAATTAAAAGTCACTGATGCAGATTAGGCTGAATATTATGCAAAGGTGAGAAAAGTCACATTCTTCCAAGGACAGACAGGATACAGTACTGACAGAAATGTACAGAGGACTTAGTCCCCTGGCCACATTCAGGAAAATCCTAGTCTTTACCTAAGGGAGAGCTGTGACTGAGAAGTTCTATCATAAACTGAGGAACAGGAAAGTAAATGAAAGGGTTAACTTTTATTGAAGGACAGAACAACTGAGAATTTCCCTATAAAACAAAAATGTGTTTTGTGGTATGCACCATTTGAAGGTGTCTGGGTCTTGCTGTAGAGAGATAATAGTTAAAATTACCTTAGCAAGGATATGTTTGTCCTTTATTATGTACTCATAAGTAGTTAAAAGAACATTAAATTTTCCACTTCGAAGCTGAGGAACAAGTGAGCGGCGCATTGCAGGTGTACCCTAAAAGAGAGAGACATGTGAGTTGTTATTCTTTACTTTGTTGAAGAAAAAACATTGTTTTTATGAATTAGCAGACAACGAGCAACTACATGAACCTGCAATCCTACCATACAGTAAATAATACATTGATGTAATTCCAGACCTTCTCAGAGTGCTTTCCCTAAACCACTGCTAGACTGTAAAGCTGCTTATGGGGGTCATGGAAATATATAGCTGGTGGTCTGGTCTCCCTACAAATTGCTTGGCTATATCACTACTACAGTAGCTACACAAGAAAGTATTTAGCTATGAATAAAATGTTAGGTAGTTACCATCTGTAACTCTCATCAGAAGCCTTGCGATGTGGTAATTAGCAATTTTATTCTGCATTTTGTACAGTGGTTTACAGTTGTTTTACTTTATAGTCTATCACAGTTTGTTATAGTCTTCTTAGTGTGATTAACTCACACTGCTTAGTACTTGATATATATCACAAAACCTGATGAGCAGTTTAAAAGTTTGCAGAGACAGATGAAAAACTGTCTCTAGTTCTCATTCCTTCAATTCTACAGTCATATAAAAAGCAAATCAAACCTTGTAAGATATCTTCACCACAGAAGGAGCCCATTTGTCAAATTCGTATGTCCAATTGGATAAAGTCCTATCATAGAGATTATAGAGAAAAAGTAACATTTCATCACTTATGGATCAAACTTTATAAACGTTTCCAAGTGGTTGCCAGCTTTTCAACACATTTTATGTAATCAACCCCCATAAATAACATATTTTAAAAATGCACTTTATATACTGCAACAAAATACAAGCATCTCAGAGGGAAGTAACCAGAAAAGGAGTGTGAAACACTCTTTTCAGCTTATATTCAGGGCCCTTTTTGAAACCAGTAAAAGTAGTGTTTTACATGCACCTTTATACTTTGGAACACAGTTAGGGTAAGAACAATATCTCTGGACAAAAAATTCTATTCTACTTATCATCCAAAAATGGACATTACAGCTTTTCAGATACAGTCCAATGAAACTGATAATAGACTTCCTCTGTGTTCTACTCAAGCAGAACTACTCATAGTACCACCACCGCCACTATGCGGATCCATTCTTGCACTGTTTCTGCTGTTTGAACACAACAGAAAAGTTGTTACAGTGAAGCTAATTGCTATCATGAGACAACAGCAAAAAATAACCTTGAGGTTTTTCAGCTGCTTGCTTTTTTTTGTTTTCCTTCCTAGTGGACCAATGACGGCAGCAATACTAGCAACTTAGAAAAGGCAGAGAAAGGCAGTTTTTAAAATGTATACAAGAAAGAACTTCCAGCTCCTTTCAGTTTTTAAAAAAACCACCAGAGTACTTAAAAGAAATCTGATTTTTTACTGTGCCCACATGAAAACTGACATTAATAACACTCCCACTATTTTTGTTTCATAGTTCTTCTCTCAGGTGTTTGTTTTCAAACTAAGCTTATCATTTGTATCCATACAATTAGGCAAACCTGTGGCATTTATCTTAGTCAATCAATTACTACTGCAGCACAGCCAGAAGACAGGACACCTCAAAAGAAATCAAGAGATGACCACAAATTAAATTTATCCTAATTCTAGAACAAATTTGCAGGCTCAGCACAATTGGTGGACAAATTATCTAATGAAATGACCAGAAACTTCTGCACATCAATCAAGTCAATTACACATAAAAATAAGAAAACAACTCCTCAACATCCTGTAAGAGTTCTACAGTGCCTGGTATTTTTTATTCAAATCACTAAAATCCACACCTGACCTTTGGAGAAAGGAAAATGCATTAAAAGAAATGTATGAAACAAGCAGCATTTTGGAAAGTTAAGGAAAAGCAGGTAGCACAATAAACAATCATAATCTGCACACCTGACAAAAGTCTGCATATTGATCAAGGCTACATAGATCCAGGGCTACCTATACAGTACTTAAAAGATCAACCTCTTTAAAACATGCTTGCACGGTATCAGATGAGGCACCAGCTGCTTAAAGAACTAAGCAACAGATTTTTAATATCAGTTAAAAGCTGAAAGGTGAAGTGCATGCATGTAACAGGAAAGAAGAAACATCCCCCTCTTTTGGTTTAAGAGTGAATTACAGTAAATTCAATATTGTTTGCCAAAATTAATAGAATCAAGTGTTTTATCAGTTTTCTGGTTTTGCCAGTGTGTTGTGTTCCAAATAAACCAATCTGCAATGCTTAGGACAATAATGCCAGAATGAGACCCGTTACTTACGACAAGGGAACAATGATGAGATAGGGGCCATTGAGTCTTTTGTGCTCCATCAGGTAAGTGATGAGAGCAATAGTCTGTATTGTCTTTCCTAGTCCCATTTCATCTGCTAAAATTCCATTCAGATTGTTATTATAGAGAGAAACCATCCATTCCAGTCCCTGGAGCTGAAATGAAGAGTAAGAGTTTCAGTTATTTAAAACCCACAAAAATAATTAATAATAAATAATTAATAATAAATCAGCAGTATGGGACCAATGTTCTGATGTTCCTGTCTACTTACAAGTTGGATTTCCTTTAGTAATACTATATGCATGGGGACCCCTGTCTATCTTTACATAGAAATAATCATTCCTGTTTAATACAGTCTGCAAGAAGTCAGATTTCATATAGGAAGGTTTTACTACTGCACACAAAGCAACAGAGGCACTCCTATGTAAGGCTGATAAACACCACTGCAGGAATTTGTTCCTCAATTTCAACACTGTCAAATGCTAAAACTTTCTGTATGTATTTAATGACATTTGCCTGTGTCAATTAAAATCTTTCAAAACCAAACTCGTCAAATCTGCACAAAACATGTAAGCCTCACACTTGCCAACTGTATCACTGGTATGCTAAAGCTCTTGTAGCACATGTTTACTTAGTGTCTGCCATCCAAAACTCCACATCAGAGTATGCCACCTTTGTCCAAACATGCCTTGTGTATAAAATTCCAGAGCTGGAAGGAAGCCAGAGTTCTGTAGTTTAACAATGTCTACATAACAGAATTTCACACTCCAAGGAATACTGCTAGAAAGCACTATTCCCTTGGTCAGACAGATTTCCATGTGTGTGTATCATATTACTGATGGACTTGTGAAGTTTCTGCTTCTAACATCCAGAGTTTTGGTGTCTCTCACGCATGGAGAGAGCACGAGATTAGGTGGCTGGAGAAAGTTAGGAGGGAAAACTCTACAATACGTGCTTGAAGTAACCGTCTATTGTCCCTGCAAGACAGTATCCAAAATAATGTTGCCAATTTACTGGCTTTACATACATGTGGACTGATTCATATTTACTATTAAGTCATCAAGAGTTGACTGGAATCTGTAGTCCCACTGTATGTCCCACCAACAAAGTCGCTTCAGAACTGAGAAGAGGAAAGCTATCTTGTCTGCGTGCATCATTATTCGTTATGAGGAGAGATACATATATACACAAATAATGTTCTGACTAGAGAAAAGATGCAGGTTGTTGGAGTTAACTAGAAAGCTGTACAACAATGGAAGTGTAGAAAACACGTCAAGGACATTTTCAATCACCCGTGAATCTAGGTTATTGTCAGAATACTGAAGTTCTTGGTTACTAGATCCAGTGAAAGTCTGTGAAGAACAGGTGACACCAACCTCCATAGCAAAATATTTTTCTTATTTTCAAATTGTATCTATCACTGCACCGAAGTATTAGGATCCTAATTAAACAATAAAATTCTAAACTTTTAAATACTGGAAGAAGGAAAATACTGTTAACCCACCACAAATTAGAACAGTAGGAACTGAAATTACAAGTCAATGAGAAGGATAGCAAAATCAAAATATTATTCATCTGCAATGCAAGAAAGGTAGAGGTGGCTGTAGAAAGTTTGTATTATTCAAGCAGTATGTATGAAACATTATCTGTGACAGGTGTCATTGCTTTGTCCGTACTTCCAAATTCTAACCTACTAGAGACTTTGTATTTTTTAACAAGTTTTCAGTTTGCCATTTGAAATGCCACACTGAAATGTTCAGCATCATTCCAAGTTTTAAGTATTTTAATATTTTAGTGATTTCTCACCTGATAATGTTTTAATGTGCCATTAATAAGAAGGGAAGACTGCTTTTCCACCCTTTCTGTGATTGCATGAGCAACAGTGTAGTAGGACTGAGACCCTCTGGCACTATATTGCATGCTATATTCATCATCCACATCTTGTTTGGCTGTCCTGGAAAGCAGAAAAGGAACTTGAGTGAATTCCCATGAACAAACATTTTTTGACCACGGCTCACATGTATATGTCTAAAGAAACAGTACAAGTCCTCAACTGTGGTAAGTACACCAAAGGGTGCAAGATTATAAACAGTGTACAATTAAATGATTCCTCCTCCTGCAGATATTCATGCCACAAATCCCTGTAATCTAGAGAAAGCTACTCTTGTGAAATGCCACTGTAAGAAATCACAGTTCCGAACAAACAGCACTTAAGGAACACTCACTCAATGATTTGCTTTGCATCTTTCTCAGAAACTTCCTCGCTGTTAGGATCCAGGAGTATCTTCTCATCTGCTTCTAGTCTGCTTGATTCTTCTTCCTCATCCTACAGAATACAGAAAAAGAACAGAAGTTCTGGGAAGTGTAACGTGTTCCTCAGTCATACTTTCAACTGGCATTCACATACTGGTAGCTTTCACTGGTCAGTGCTTTATGACAGACATCTGAATCACAACGTTCAATTTACACCGATTCTGGAACAGAACTGCACTGCAGCATAACAAGATGATTTATTTTTGACATGCATTAACCAGTCATAATATTTTGAAATAAAAAGTATTTTCCCCTTTAATGATCTTACTTTCAAAAGGCTTTCTCTGACTACCATAGTCATGAAGAGTATTCCAGTATCATGGGGTTTTTTATGTTGTATTCTAAATGTGTGATAAATTAATAAAGCTTAAAAAACCGTCAAGAACTACTGATTTAGGCCT
>QWTY01038193.1:0-13818 GCA_008033365.1 Pseudorectes ferrugineus
CAGCAACAAAGCCATGAAAGGGCTGGAAGGAATGTCCTGTGAGGAGCTGCTGAGGACTTTGGGTTTGTCAGGTTTGGATAAAAGGAGCCTGAGGGTGACCTTGTTGCTCTCTACAGGTTTCTGAGGAGGGAGAGTGGGGAGGGAGGTGCTGATCTCTTCTCCCTGGGATCCAGTGATAAGATGTGTGGGAGTGGTTCGAAGCTGTTCTAAGGGAGGTTCGGACTGGACATTAGGAAGCATTTATTTACTCAGAAGTTGGTCAAACACTGGAACTTCCAGGAGAGGTGGTCCATACTCCCAGCCTGTCAGTGTTTAAGAGGCATTTGGGCAGTGTCCTTAACAACATGGTTTAACTTTTGCTCAGCCTTGAATTGGTCAGGCAGCTGGTCTAGAGGATTGCTGGAGGTCCTTTCCAATGAAATTTTCTGTTTTATTCCTGCAGGAAGTCACATAACCGTAGATAGATTTACTGGATTGCTGTATTACTTCTATTTGTGTGATAATACATGTATTTCAAATAAAACATACATTGGCATTAAGACATTAGAATGTAAAAAATCAAAAGCCCAATGTCATTTCAGTTCTGGTAGAACAATTGAAGTTGGATGAAATAAAGATTAAATGAGCATGACTACATGAAAAATTGCTTATTTTAGGATGGAATGTAAAAATACACAAACAACTTTAGAAAATAGATTTAGAAGAAGCAGTTTCTTTAAAATATTAGACCGTTTCCCAAGCTGAACTAACTGCCCATATTTTCTTCTGTAGCACTGAATAAATTGTCCAGTACGAAGTAACTTTAGTTTTTGTTCCCTGTTACTCATCAGTCCCAGAGACCAGCTCCTGGACTAGATAGGCTGTGTTTGATAAGAATAAAAGAGCCTTTTTACATTTTTACAACATCAGAAACTATTTCCTGTTTGTGGGCAAAGGACCTAGCTTGAAAATGCCCATGAAAGAATTCTTCCTTTTTCCAGTTACTTTACCTTAAAAATTATAGCTGCTCTGGGTGCAAGCCAGGCCAGATTCAGACTATTGCCTAAAGCAGTCAGAAGTAACAGCCAACAGAGTCATTTTGGTGAGGTCTGTGCCACTACTTTTAAGAGTGGAGCTAATTCTTGCACGGATGTTAGAAAAACATGTGAATACACACAGAGTCCAGGGACATATTCTGCTCCTAAAGGGCAGCACACCAACAACATGAATATAACTGCATGGTAACAAGGACTGAAAATTGTAAATTCCAGGACATGATTATACAGCATTCTCTAGTTTCCTACACCATGTCTGTGCTGTGCTGGTTTCCCTTTATCAACTCTAAGATATGTAGTTATTAAGCAAAATTTCAAATTCTTATTGCTGTTTATATATTCTAAACGCTAAAAGGATTGAAGTGATTTCTTCTCCTCCAGAGAATTATCTCCTTCTTTTCATAAAGAAGATAATCTAAAATACATAAATATAGAGTATTTTACATGTTTATTTCCTGAAATCTCAAATTACGGTATATGCAATAAAAGGTAGGGAGGTCAGACAAAAGCAAAACATCGGTGTGATCCAGTAGCTGTATTTCTTGAGTATTGATATGTATTTTTCAATCATAAGACACATATAAACCAAAATTTCAACACAAAAAGCTAAACATGAGGTTTTCATTGTAGATAGTTTAGTTTCATAGTTTCATAGTTTAGTTTCATAGTTTAGTTTCATAGAGAAGAAAATTTTGAAATAACTGAAATCCATAAATTCTAGCATAAATATGAAAACACCTGAAAGTATGTATAGGTAGATTGTAGTTACTCAAGAATGCAGAAAGAGCAACATACCTAAAACTGCCAATTTAGGGAAAAATAGGATCATGCTGCTATCATTCTTTCTGGATAGGGAACGTTTTTTTCTGCTATCTACTGATCTCCCTCTAGTGGAATCCTATAACTCTGCATGAGATGAAACTTGAATTTTATCTCCACAGTTTTTCATGCAACAGAGCTGTAACACATGATGCATGTGCTACAAACATCTGTTTTCAGTAATCAAGACAAATTCTGTCCATTCCTTTAGGGAAAAGCAGTGTATGTAGTAAACACAGGGACTGGAATTACAAAGCCTTGAAGCAGGCCCATTAGAGAACAGCTAGGAATGTAATTTGTTTGCTTGCTAAACCTGTTCCTTATGGATTGCAATTTTTTTTTTTTTTAAATAAATTGTATTAATATATGGGCTAGATTGTTCCTGGTTATGACAACAGTGCAGAAGGCAACGGGAAAAACAGAGAAACAGGTGTTTACAGAGAGTTCTTTATCCCTCATCCTTACTGGGCCAGCAGACTCTCAAGGGGACAGGAAATACAGTATGGCCTCACCTCCCCTAATCTCCGCGCCAGCCTGCACTCCGTGTTTGGTATGCAGAAGGAGTACATTGCACCCCATAAATCAATGTCATGCCAAGTATGCTCTTTCCTTTACACCCCTGTTTGGTGCCTTCAGAGAAGTGGAGTTCCCTGAAGTAGAACATCCCCCAGCTCCTGCTGCAGGGTGCAGGGACTCAGCTGCCCCAGACTTTCCTTGGCTGCCAGGGAATGGTGTGGTGAGCTGCTCTGGAAGCACCCGATGGTGATTCACACATGTAAATAACAAAATTGCTTCTGCACATGTCACATGTGGCAGCCTGAGACACAGAGAAACAAATCTGCATTACAGATACTGTAGATAAATACATAAAAGCTGTTAATAAATACACATGTGCATTCATTCACTCAAGTATACCCTCAAATGTGAATTGCCAATCATTCTAAAGAAGACAAAGTGGTTGCAAGATAACAGAAGGTTATTCTTCTGATATCAACAGCATTAATCATATATTTCACTGTGAAGTTACCATTAAAACATAACTTTGATTAATGATAGTGTCAGTGTATTTAATCAAGTGCAAGCAACACAGCACTGTGAGTATTTCTCCCCTTGACCTCATCCAGCTGAGGAAGAATGTGAGTGAAATCTGGGCCATTCCACTGGTGCAGACCTGGCATGAAAGGAGCCTCCAGGGCCTATCTTTGCCCAAATGACTTCTCAAAACTCAAGAGAGAGGAAAAAGAGCAAGTCTTAAGTTTGAACCCACATCAAACATTACAGTGATTAATTATAGGCAAGGAAATCATATCACTGGATCCCAAATAAAAGCACTGTCTTATTGTCCTAAACCTTTCACTTCCATATACTGAGGAACCATTCCAAAGAGTTGCCAGTTATTACAGGCAAAGCTTAGAGTGTGCTTTAGGGTGCAAAACAAATTACCAATCAATCTGGACACGTACTTTGCCCCTGCACTCAGCATTTGTGAGGCTGCACCTCAAAACCTGTGTTCAGTTTAGAGCTCCTCACTGCAAGAAAGACATTGAGGCACTGGAGCATCCAGAGAAGGGCAACAGATCTGGGGAAGGGTCTGGAGCACAAATCTGGTGAGGAGCAGCTGAGGGAGCCGGGGGTGTTTAGCGGGAGAAAAGGAGGCTCAGGGAGGGACCTGATCACTCTCTACAACTCCCTAACAGGAGGGTGTAGCCAGGTGGGGATTGGGCTCTTCTCCCAAGCAGCAAGTGACAGGAGAAGAGGAAATGCACCAGGGGAGGTTTACATTGGTTATTAGGAAAACTTTCTTCACTGAAAGATGGCCAGGCATTGGAATAAGGTGCCCAGGGAAGTGGTAGAATTTCCATCCCTGGAAGCGTTCAGAAAAACCACCTGGATGTGGCACCTGGGGTCATGGTGTAGTGGTGAACATGCTGGTGCTGTGTTAACAGTTGGACTCGACGATCTTAGAGGCCTTTTCCAACCTGAACAATCCTATGGTTCTGACAGACAGCCCTCTGGTGCAGTCCTGTCTCAGATCTGTATGGTTGAACTGTAGCTCTGCCTTTGGCAGGGGTTAGAACTCTCTTTCAGAGTTGCCTTTTTTATCAATGTAATGGAGCCCTACAGTTTTTGGAGGGTGTGTTACTGTGGGCTGCACGTAACCCCTCATGAACTGACACTGGCGGTAGAACAAAACCAAACAGAATGGCTTTGCAAGTGAAAAAGACCAAAGTCCAAGGAGCAAGTCTCACAAGGGGGTAGAAGAAAAGGGAGAAGAAAGATCAGAAAGAAATGATGGGAAGAAAGTAAAAAAATGGAGGACAGGTCAACTGCAGCATTTGCTGCATGTAAAGGAAATGGAGATAAAAATCATGTACTGATCCGTCTGAAAGAAGGGGGAGAGGTCTTTACTTAAAGAGCTGGCAAACCATTGCAGTAGCTCCAAATACACCTTTCCTTCCACTGTGCTCTATTTGATCTTGCTGCTTTATTGACTTTTGTATGCTCCCAGTAGTTTGGGGTGATTTTGGCAATTGCAATCAGAAATGTTCTAGAGTTGTGGGAATGAGGTTATGTCAGCAAGCAGGAAGGAACTGGAAGGATTTTACCTGTTTGTGGCAAAGATAACTAAAACTTCTCCTAGGGCACTTTGCCAGTGTATTTCAACTGCACCTTTAAACTGGGCAGCTTGCACTGTTCTCTGTGCCAAATAAAAATTCTCTTGGTTTCTTTTTAGACAGCTTTTGAATCACGGTGAAGCCCGAAAAAAGTCTCTAATAAGTGCTATTTTTTTTCCACTCACCACTAACACAAAAATGCTGAACAGATTGAAGGCAGGGGGATGGGAAAGGAAGAGGGATGAGTGAGGAGGAGTTCCATTGTGCTGAGACCAATTATAGAGGTCTCAGCCCAAAAAAAAGACTCTTTCAGAAAGTCACAAACAAATGAAAACAGGGTACTGTGATGAATTGTGGCACAGCTTTAACAGCTATGCATCTCTTGTTCCCCTAAAAGCTGCAATAATAGGCAAATTGTAAGGGTTCATATCCCTCTGAGGACTGTAAATTCAATCACTATTTAAACACTTTGCATCTTCACTGTGTTAGATTGTTTTACTAGTAATGGATTAGGGTGTTTTTTTATTACACAAAAGAAGACCTGCAAAAAGATACCACTTTTAAAAATATTCTCATCTTTCTGATACTCCAAAATAGTATTGAGAAAACATGCTTAAAGCTTGGTGCTGGAACAAAAACATAGCATCAGCTGGAAACAGGGCTTGTTCTCTTGAATATGAATTCATCTACCTCCTTCAATTTTGAAATCTTAACAGCCTCCTACCACATTCTCGTTGTTCCCTTGTATTCTGCTGTATATTCATGCATCTTTATACTTTCTGAGCATTACGTCTCTTTTGCCCCCTTGAACATGTTTGTTCAATATGGGTTTTATGCGGCTTATCCCTCCCGAGTGTGTTTTCAGAAACCACTACATGGAAAACTCTGTAGAACCTCCACTTTTTTCAAGCACAAGAGGGAAAATAAACAGCTGATAATCATTAGGAAGTGGGAACTGAAGGCATATATGACATAAGTGTGTAAGCTAGCTTTCATTAAAAAATGTTTAAATGGCTAAGTAGAGTGGATAAATCTGTCCTGAAAAGTATTTGGTGATACCTATCAGAGATGATCACAACATATAAGATACAATGTGGTGTTTTCTTGACTATATCTCAAGGCAGTTTGGAAGATAGATTATGTCACCACTCCGTTTCTGGTTGCCATTATTCATGCTTCTATTGAATTCCATCTATTTCTGTTCTCATCATTGTTCAAAAATACTGGATTGTGCCACCACAGTTGGGAATCAGTAAGGAGGAGCATGCCAGTTCTAAAAAAGGAAAGCTTTCTGCTTTCACAAAAAGGCTTTGTTAATTAGTGCTACACAAGGAGGGAAATGACAAAACTCCATACTTTTCCATTTAAATGTTTGTAAAAGTGATTTTGTTTAAATTTCACTGAGTGTAGCAGGAAATGTTAAAGCTGAAAGAGACCAGACAGAACATACTGATGTCCTTTGGAGTGGGAGTGAAAGAGGGGAAGGGCCTGAGGATTTGATTTTCTTTATTTATGCTCTTTCTATAGAAATCTGCAAACTTTTGAAGCTTCTAAAAGAAGTATTGATTTGACAGCCCCAAAGACAGAACTCTTCTTTTCATGTAGAGAGCCAGCACAACATAAGCAGTCACAGTTACAAACCCCTGTTCACTGCTGAGCTGGAGACAAAGGGAACAATTCCGGGGCCAGCCCAACACCTACACAAGATGCCTCCTTGCATACATTTGGCTCACTATTTCAGAGCACCCTCCCACCGGGATACATCTCACCTAACTTTTGGTATTTAACTTGAGACAACCTATTTACTCACTGCGGGTAATAGCTATGGAGAGATTCTTCTAGAGCATAAGTGAAATTTCAAATGGATTCTTCACTGGCAACAGAAAAAAACTGCAAGATTACACTCCTAAGTTGGATTCTTCAGTTACATGCCCAAAATTAGGTGGATGAATCTAGATCTTAGCATACCCATACAAGGACTTGGTGTTGAGTAGCAAGTATACTTTTAATTCACATGCTAGTTCACAGTGCATTCATTTCCTCATATAGACAAGATATAAATCACAAATAACAATGCTGTTTATTAGGATGAATTAGTAAGATTCTGCTGCAGATAATTTCTGGAAACTGTATTACTCCACTATCAAATAACTTTCTGTACATAAAAATAATGGGTACAAGGCCTTAGCTTTTTTCTATGGAAGCAGGGTTGTCTTAAAACTGAGTTTGCATTTGACTAGTCCTAAGAATGCTATTTATTTATTAGTGGAAATAATAATACTTATTTTGGCAACCAACACTGATCTAATAAAACACAGATGTGTGAATGTAGCTATATTTGCATTCATGCAGGTATCTGCAATTTATAGTCACCTAGGGGCTCCCTGTACCCACAGAGAGTAACAGGCATTGGCTCCATGGAAAGCAAAGCCACAGAAGCTTTTCCGTTCGGACTTCAGCTTCAGAGGGGGAAATGTGGATGTAGCTTTCATATAATTAATTTCCTTTTCTCTGCGTCTTCACTTTTTTGCCTGTTTCATGAGAATCCAGACTCAATCTCTTGTGGCCAACTAACTTTTCTTTTTAGGTCAGAAATTAAACCGCTAATATAAAGATTAATTTTCACTGTTGAAGCCTGGAAAACAGATTTTTCCTTTAGCTTTTGCTATCCAAAGCAGTCTCTCCTCCACAAGGTAATCAAACATGATGACATATATCAATCCACCCACTTTATGTCCTGGCAGCTGATGGACTTGACCTCACTCCAGCCACATTCATCCTCCTTTCACCAAATATTTACTTCTGCTCCGCTACCCCAGGGCCTGTGAGTACAAGTGACATAAAACCTGCCTTTAGAAATGTCATGCCCCTGATGACTTCTATACCTATCACATCTTTTGGTCCTCGTTTTCTCCAGACAGGTATAAGCTAACCCAGTGGCATAATGGCACTTCAAAGACACTTAACTGCGTTTATAATTCTTTATGACTTTTTATCCCATATGGAAGCCAAACAATAGGTGTTTCCCTCCTTTTTTGCAGGTTCATCCAACAGCTTTTACATGGAGTAGATAACCTACGCTTACCTGCAAAGTTTAATAATAAATGTCATGTTTTTCTTTAGTAGTTTATTGCAGTAGATCATGTTTGCCTGTTTCCTCTTGTCTTCAAAAACCAACATACTCTGTTTTGCTTTGTTCTGTTTTGTTTTGTTTGAGATTGTGACTAATTAAATGCTGGCATCACTAACATTATTGCTATCTTAGCTATGTATTTTGGAGTCATCCTTGAAAGTCAGTAACATTCCATAGGAACATGTTTGGTTCAAAATACCATTAGGAAAAAGTAAATGAGAGCAACTGGTTTGTGCTTGACTTGAGACAACAATTTCTAGGGAAAGTCTAATCTGCTAGCTGCATAAAGACATCTTTGAATATTGACCCTGTAGAACTTGGTTTAGTTCCCTAGAAATTCTTGAGTAAAACAGTTTATCTGAGTTTCTACTACAGGACTGAGTTACTGCTTTTGTATGACCTTCTGGTCCTCAGTAAATGTTTGCTGCCAATCAAAACTCCATTGCCTGTAAAATCCCATGCATAGTTTATCTTTTTGCTAAATACCTAAATCTGTATCCCATGATTCTAATATAAACTAGAAGGAAATTTTTACAGCTTTTTATTTTTTTTTTTCCCCTCTTAACCATATTATTTAATTGACCTCATTGACCATCTTGTGCTGCTATGTGCGAAGTGAGCAACAATTTACTAAAATAGGTTGTGAATTTGGCTCGTGACATACAGGTGTAAAGCCAGTGTCCCAGCATGAGTTCTCACCTTGCTGGCGAGTCTCAGGAGGCATCAGGATATTTTAAAGCAGGTTTGCTTCACAGCTGAGCTTTCCACATAAAAAGTTAGCAGTGTGTAAATGATTCTAGATAGAGAAAGCCCCAAAGTACTAAAAGTAAAGTTAATTTAATGCTTCCAGATTAACTGCCACATGCATTTCTCGTGGATTCAGTCTGCTCAGCCTGGTTTTCATTTGGTTGTATGAGCAAGTATCTGTGATTTCTCATGAGACCATACAGTGTATTCATTCACAAAGACACAGCAGCAAGCTAGTGAGCTTTGAAACATGCAGCTGCATTTTGGGCTTGCATATGCAAGAATCCCTTGCTTACGGTCCATTTATTATTTGATATGAAGTGCTAATATACATACAAAGAACAACTGTACTTCTTTGTCTTATGTTACTGCTGCAAAAAGCTCCTTACTGCAGCTTTTGAACGTGTCCTTTGCCCTGGGTAGCTCATTAACACTTCAACCTTAGTTGCGCTGTATCTATTTAATTTTTAATGCGAAAATTCAGAGTGAAGTAGAAAGGAAAAGGAAAGCGAAGGAGGATAAAAAGGAAACAAAAGGATATTCAGAGACCAATATGGATATATGCACATGCAGGTTTCACATGGTGTCTAGATACCTGGAGGGAAGGAGAGAGCAGTCAAACACAAATGTTCATGTCGACTATTGTGGGTGAATTGACAAGTGCAGCCAACAGATTGATGCAGAGAGAACCATTCACAGAGCCTAAAGTGAAAATGATTTATACTTTTTATGTCCACAGATAGGTAATGTGCTATACAGCTAATAAAGAAAGCATTTTTGGTGGGACAGTGGAAAGCCTTTGGGTTTGTATATTTATACATAGGACTCCTCCAGTTGCCTCAGGTCATTCATTCCTCTAAAAGGTGTCTCTGATATTGTTCTATGGTTTTAGGGTCTTTGTGCTTGCACTGTGCATCCATTTTAATATATAGCATCATTTTTACAATATCTTTCTCAGTCATAGCACAGTTTCATTTGTAATAGATAATAAACAGCCAAGGGCCCAAATTACATAAAATGAACCATTAATATTTTCTAAAAATAGAAATACTAGAACATGTCTGAAGTAAAGATTATCTGTTTATTCTGACTTCAGGAATTTCAGTGGCTTCAGGAGTTTATCCTCAAATGTTTAAATATGTCAGTGATTTTGATTTGCATTTGCCTACTCATCCTTCAACAAATCAATAATTTTAATTTTTTTCTTTTTTCTATCATTCAGTAAATATGCACTGTGTATCTACACCTTATAGTAAGAAGGGGGGAAAAAAGCTCTGAAAGCCCCACAGTTCATTAAAGATGCATCAGGCTTTATTATCATTCAAAAAAGAGGGAAAGAAAAAGAAAAATGGGTGAAGAGGCCATCCTCTGCAGCGTGATAGAAGCTAGGCTCATATAAAACAAGCCAAAGAATTAGTTCCTTCACCAAGGAATGACATGAAACTCTAGCCATGGTAGCTGTAAAAACAGTTAAAGGTCTTCTTTGTGCTCATTAACACCACTGTGCTGGTATTCTGTGTTGGCAGCTTTTGGTTCTGCCGAGGCAGTCCTAAAGAAAGTTGTTACCAGCCTATATTCTACAGTTCACAGGCTCTCAAAAAGGACACATTAAAACAGCCAGAATCCCCAGGGCAAGTGGGGAGATTAAGTAGCCCTCTCCCTCGACAGAAGCCCCCGCAGACAAAGCTTGGCATTGTGCATTCAGCACGCTATCTCTTTCCAGGACTGAACTTTGCCATTGTCCCGCCGGATCCGAGTTTGCAAAGTGTTTGGGGGACTTTGCGTAACGGTTCACTGGCACCACCATTGACAGGCATCTGAGTGTGGGAACTGCTCTAAGGGACGGGATGCCCCCAAAATCACTGGCCTATTCTGCTGGTCCCTAAGCCAGTGGCAGTGTTTCAGTGAGCGTGTCTGTGTTGTGGGGGTGTTACTCTGTAGTTTTCTTGGGAGTCTCATCTTTCACAAGAATACAAAATCAGGCAGGCAAAGCAAACATGGATTATTTGTTTCCCAAAGGATCAGGCCTTTTCAGAAGCTTTAGCTGTTCCACTGTCCTACAGAATCTACCATTGCAAAGACCACAAGGTGCCTTGGAATACTTGTAGAATTTTGGGGGGATGCTAAAAACAAACTGTTGGGTTGGGGTGAAAAAATTCTTGTGGTATCAAAGTCCTGCTGTTTAGTTATAGCAGCCATGAGAAGGTTTCCTTATCCACCCTGTTTATTTCCATTTTCTTTTGTACTGAAATTTTTCCGATTTATTTTTAATTAATTTGAATAAGGAATAATAAGAGATCTTATCTGATGCTACAAGCCCATTCCTTTTGATACGCTGGCTTCGATAGAAGACTTAAAAAGGACATGGTACAAGAAAAGCAAACTTCCTGGAAAGACCAAATTTGGAAAGAATACTTCAGCTGAACCTTATATTTCATTTTCAGCTTCTTTTATATTAAAAACAGACTTAACAGGTTTTTTTGCCAGACTCCACAAATGTTAGCATGGATGCCCGGAAAATGAAAGAGGCTCATTCTGAGTAAAAGTATGTTTAGAAGCAAAGTTTTGGCAAGGGGCACGAGTTTTCCCCTTCCCACAAGTGCTTTCCTCCAGCAGCTGAGGGTACAGAAACGTGAGCCAAGGCAGTGAAATGTGGAAGGTGCAGAACGTGGTTCCTGGGAGAAGAGATGAACAGTAGGAATTCTGATGGAGGCAGAGCGAGTGGACACTGGCCTGAGGTTCTCTGAGGGAGGTAAAAAACTAAAGTAGAAAGGACGTGGTGGTAGAAGACCAGGGACAGTGTGGAAGGTTTGGCAGGAAGCTGGAACTCAAGGTGGGAGATGTCTTTCAGTTCCCCACACTTGCCTGACACATTCAAATCTGTGCACTGGTAGTATTGGGAGTAAACTGAAGAGAAACTGTGCATTTGCATGGTTTGTGTTTAGAGTATGGTGGATGGAAAAAGACTGTATGTTGACAGGGACGTGGATTTTTTCTGTGAAAAACACTGTGATCATAGTCTTGCTAAATGAGATTCATATTTTTGACTGAGAAAGGGAAGGGGAAAAAGGAAAGTGCGATAGGATTTTACACGCTTTATGAGTGTGAAGACAAATTAGGAGATGTCATCTTTTTCTTTGATAACGGATTCCTTGAGATGTAAGGAAAGCAGAGACTCTACATACCTGGACTTGGGCACATTTTTTTTCTATTCAACATAAGCAAAAATTAAAGTACACTGCAGAAGACTGAAATCAGTATAAATATCAGTGAGTTGAGTAAGCAACTCAGAGGGTGGTGCTGAAGGATGAACTATAGAAATATTGAAGCTGAAGTAAAGTAACAGTGGAGTTGTCTTTCAAAAACTTGCCTTTGCTCTGTCCTAGATTACTATTTTTCCTAACCAACCTTGTATAAGAATATAATGTATGGCAAGATTTGGAGATATCATAAATACAGAAGACTATCAGAACAACATTTACAGAAATTTGTATTGACCACAAGGACTACCAAAACTGAAGTGAGACTGAGTATGTAAAGAACGAGGTCATAAACTAGAGGCCTTAGATTATCTACCACAAATCTGAGAATTCACGATTATGAAATGATAAAGGAAAAACACCTGAGTGTACACATCAATCACAAAATGACAATTGGTAAACAGTGATGCAGAAACAAAGTTGAGGGAGAAGGTTTGTTCCCAAAAGCATACATCAGAGAAAGAGAAGGTAATGATCAAACATAAAGACGATGTTGGCACAATGCTAAGAAGGCGTAAAATGGCTAAAAATATACTTACAAATTTAAAAAATGAATCTGTGCATCAGAGGAGTAGAATTCTGGCACAGCCTTCCTATAGGGATAGCTGGTGCAAAATCAAATTCTTTGGCAGGAAAGTTAATGTGTGAAATGGGAACTAATGTGTAGTAAACCAATTTTTCCTTTGAAATGGTGATTTATCAAAACCAAAAAATACCAGACGACTGTAAAAAATTCTTAAGAGAGTAAAAAGAGAAAATAAAAATACAGTGATTTAATGAGAGCAGGATTGAGTGAGGTATTTAAGTTTCCCTTTTTTAAATGCTTCTCATGGAACTGATTTCGTAGTTCAGCAGTAAAGACAAAATTTAAAGAATGTCCTCTTCAGCCACCAAATACTTCAGGCTTTGTGTATTCTTTTTATTATTTTCCTGAACAGTAAAAAATAGAGTTGCAAGCTCCTTTTGAAGCCATGAGTGCAATTTCCACACACCTCTAGTAATCCTGCTCAAAGCAGCGGGTTTGTGGATGGCCATTCTGCCAGAAGCAGTCAGAGCAGGGGGACCACTCTCTGGCCTCGGTCCAGCTTGCCGCAGATTCCCAAATGAATAGATGCTGTGGAATTTGGGAAAAAAGTAGTGCATGGCTATTAAGAGGTAGCAATGCACTGGAGAGCAGTAGTTGACTGCCTGCTCTGGGGGAGAGCTGGCTCAAAGCAGCCATTTTAAGGCAGGTGGTGTTACTGTGGACACCAGGAAAGCCCCCAAATGAATGCTTGCTGTAGTATATCCCGAATCAAAGGCTCTGTTATAGGGCTCCCCAGGGATCTAGACATTATATCCATGGTCTTCGCAAATTTTGAGTCTGTAACTCCTGTGTAAACTCATAAATACAGGAAAATAGTAGAAATTCTGTAAATTATCAATAGGCCGTTCTTCAAGGGTTATTATTTATTAGTATAACATAGTGGTACAAAAATTAACCTGGTCCTCTTCTGTAGATACTCTGTCTTCTTTCGTACATGTGCCTGTGAGGGTGTATTTATTTATAGGCTTATAAATAGAAGCTTAAACTGGTATTAATTAGAAAATATGTCACCTCTGATCTTGAAACTAATTGGTTTGTATGGACTTTGTTAAATTTGCATAATTTCCTCAGCATGATGTCGTTAGTCTTCTTTCATTTTAAAGG
Source organism: Pseudorectes ferrugineus (assembly GCA_008033365.1). NCBI lineage: Eukaryota > Metazoa > Chordata > Aves > Passeriformes > Pseudorectes > Pseudorectes ferrugineus. The sequence continues at coordinate 13,299 of QWTY01038193.1, forward strand.
GGAAATGTCTTTATATCAATACCAGAGAGTTTTAAAAAATAAGCCTTCCAGTGATTATAGGGTAGGTGTAGTGTTTCATCCTGTAGTAAACGGATACATTTCTGTCACGTATGTTGAGACCCGGAATTCAGTCAGGGGCAGAAAATGTTATTCATAGGCATGGATCCTTGTTAAATAAGCGTTACCTTTGCTTTACCCCTTCCGCACTGGGGATGTACAGCAAAATGTACATTCTATTGAGTCCTTACTTCCTCACGGCAATTACCGGAGAAAACCTGACTGGAGAGCCTGTTTTATCCCACACTAACTCCCTGGCTGGGTTTCCCCACACCAGATGAGAGGAAATCTCAGCTCCCTCCTTACAGCTGCCTAAATCTTTCATATGCAGCATCTAAGAAAATCACCAACCAAACTCTAACAAAATGAGCCATTGGTTGCATTTGCACTCTTTCTGGTGCTGGTGCCAAATTAGTTCTTTTAAGTAATCGATAATTTCAGATCTCCTGGTTTTGGCAAGCAA
>QWTY01038206.1:0-17384 GCA_008033365.1 Pseudorectes ferrugineus
TTGTTTTCAAACCAATACAGAAGGCAAGAAGTGTGAGAGATAAGCAAGAGTCGCTGGAATGCTTCATGCACAATCAAAACTGTGACTGAAGTGGCATCACCGAAAGGTGGTGGTGTAACTCTCATGATGGACAGACTTTTTCATAGAAAAAGTATAACTGGTTCAGAATGATGGGGGAGAGAGAAGGAAACATTAAGGGTTCAAACACTTCATCTGAGGTACACAGTATTGATAGCTGTTGAAGAGCAGAGCTGGAAAGAAGTGCCTCAGAATCCAAAAGAAAGAGCAGTTTGGACAACAGTGACAATGAATATGGTAAGAATTCGTGATTCACAGAATTCAGCAAAAGTAAGAACTGCATTTCAAGACTAAAGAATTAAGCAAACTCATAATATGAGTAAAAGAAGATCTGCTGAAATTACAGTCACTCTTAGCTTGATGTCTCCCAAGACTGTTCCCAGAAAGGCAGCAGTGCACCAATTGGAGCTTCTGTTCTGAGAGCAGGCATATGGACTAACACTTTTCCTTAAGGTTGCTCCTCAATAAACGAAGTTTTTTTTGAGGTGCACTGTCTTTATGAGCCCCACTACTAATGCATTTTGCAAGCTACCCTCATTTTTATACATCCCAGTGTGATCTTTGGATTCAATTTCTTTTTTTTGCAGCATCAGCGGCATAACATTGCAAACATATGTCAGCTTGTGGACCACTAAAATCTGCATATTCTTTCCTAAGTAATGTCTTGGCAGCTTCCTCCCTCTCCCCCATATATATTTAGATGATTATTATTGCCCATATGTTATACTTGATGGAACACAGGACAAAAAATATATACTGAAAAGGGAGGAAAAACACTTTCTTAGTAGAAAGTCCATGTAGAGATAGAACACTTCTGCAAGCCTTTCTTCACACTGTTACTGAAAAATGGAGATGAACTTGCCCAAGAACATGTACTGGTATGGCAACCATCCTTGTGGAACTGTACAAGCAGCACATACGTGGGAGGAAGAAGCAGTTTCTGAATTTCTGAGGGAAAAATCTAGCCTTTTTTGTGTGAGAATGGGACAACCTTTAAGAAAATGCATGGCAGCAGCTGTATTGAGCAGATCAGAATACCTTACAGTTAGAAGCTGACAAATGCTTTTGAGGACTTGCTGTGCTAGTCTTCCAAGGACAGTGGCCCACTGGATCACCACGCAGCCGTGGCCCTACCAAACCTGCCTAGACACAAGGTAATGTGCCTGTCATTTAAAATGCTTCGTGTTGGCCAGTAATGAAGAATGATTTCCAGTGTATAACCTCTGACACTTCTTTTGGCTGCTTTCAGACAACTGATTTTCCAAGGGCATCCTCAGTTCTCCTTCCTATCTTAGGGATCCCATTTTAATGAATGGAAATGGTGGTGATCAGTAGTAGTAAAACTGCATCAAGAAAAAATCTAGGCAAGATAAAGTGTGCTGATAAAATGTAGATGCATGGCCTCAAAAACTTCTGGCCGGTCTTTGGCTTACTGATCCTCTGAAGATCCCATGTGATCCATTCACTGCCTGTAGAATCCCATTATAAATGGCTGCAATGGTTGTAGATTAAAGCAGAGGAGATGGATTGAGACATGTATTTGAGACGAATGGTCACTTGAGGCAATGTGCTCTTTCATACCAGACTGTGCCTCCTTTGTGCAAAACCCAACAGATTATGGCCAGTCAGAACTAAGGTCGGTCAGCACTGAGGTAGTACCTACTTTCTTCCTGCGGGGTTTTGCCCCAGATAAATGATGGTGTTGTGGAGGGATAAATTTCACAATATGATTTATCTGTTTGTCTCTCTTGGGTGTTCTACCAGTAGAGGAAAATTGATCACGTATTTTTCCATATTTTAAATGGAATTAGTTTTCATTTGCAATTCAAAAGAGTGTTTAATGGAAAAGATTTCTATTTGCAATGTGTCATTTTTTGGCTAAAAGAGAAGTTTCAGTTGGGGTCACTGGACAATCCTCAAATAATAAATCATGATTCTGGACTACAAGTAAGTAGGAATGGAGAATAAGTCTCCTTAGCTTACAGTAGAACATGCCTGGAAATGATTTTCAAAACAGTCAGCAAAATGGTCAAGTTGTCTTTGTTGTAAGGACAATTGGCCATGTTCTAATTGAATTATATAATGTTTTCCTTTTATGTATTATCTATTTTAATTAAGATACACAATCATTTATCTACTAGAGAAGGGACTGAAGCTCAAATCTTCCTTCTTTCCAGTGGAATATTGTCATGATTTAACCCTAGCTGGCAACTCAGCCACACAGAGCTATGAAGAACCAAAATTATCCTGGGCTACATCTCATTGAAGGTGATCCTACAGGTGTAGCATATATAAAATAATAGAAAAAGACAAAGTTACAATAATTCGACTACTTCATATAATTACCAAAAAGATTTATATCAAGGATTTATAGCTAATTATATTTTGCTCACATTTCCGGTTATCAGATAAATTGATATAAATTAACTAATTCCTCTATTTCACAGTCATGGGGGGAAAAAAAGATATTTTATCATGATGGACATCTTGGCAATTATTTAAATCTCTAAAGAATATTCACAGAGTGCACTCTTAAAAATGCGAGCATTATTAAATGAATTCCCAGCCCCACCATTACAGAGATTAGCTCAGAGTTGTATCTTTACTGACAATTCTATTGTATCCTTTCGCTTCAAAGATTTTATGAGCAGAGCTCCACTCTTGCCCTGGTCTCACGCAGTGAGATCCCGCTGTAGGACCACAGCTGCAACTCTTAACTTCCACTTCTCTTGCTTAAGTCAGTTTAGCTGTTTAAAGAAATTTTTTTTATGTGGGAACTGCAGGAAATCAGATATATATCAGCTGCCTCAAAAAGAGTTCTATTTTATTTTCTATCGTTTTACAGGACTTGATTGATGATCAAAAATCTTGGAATTCCAGCTACCTGGGGAAAACCAGGACTCAGTAGAGGATATATAATAAAGAACAGCTAAAAAGTAAAGTGACAGCAATCACTGTAAAGCCTGATAACTGGATCTCTAGTGTCCAACATAAATACTGGGTTTAGGTGCTTTTTATGCATTTTACAGCGAGAGCCAGATGCTCAATATCTCGTACGTGAGTTTATATAAATTAGTTCCTTACTTGGCCAACTTTATGACATCAGTTCATCTAGAATTTATACTTTGCTTTAAAAGGTCACAATTACAAAAAAAACCCTGCAAACAAAATATTGAGACCTAGCCTTCCTGTTCCTGGCAGTTTAAAATGTATGTTCTGTAAATATTTTGAACTGCATACTTGCAGATTCTATGAAATGCTGCAACCTTACTACCGGGTATTAATGCAAACCTAGAGAATACCCCTGTGTGACAATGAGTAGCTAAATATTTCCATCTGTGTACATAGGTGCATCTGAGTATGTTCTTTTTGTCTCTCCAAATAATTCCTTATAAATGTGCACAAATTTCGGCACCTGTTTATCTCATTCTCATGATAATGCATTCTTCAAGCACTTACGATTTGTGACAAAACAAAACTCAAATCATGAACAGCAGACAGGAGCTGAAACAGCACTACAAGGATTTAGGCTTGTGTTTTGCTGAAGGGGAAAGGATAGTGCCCTTTGGCTAAGGTCATCACAATGTGCATTTGATTATGGTATGCTAGGTGGTAGGAATGCAGAGATCAACCAGGTGTGCCATGGATTAGCTGTGCTCCCCTGTCCTGCTGACAGCCTCTGTCTTTTTCTGCCTTTTATTTATACCTCCTGAGTATGGATATATGGGGGCTACCAGTAAAAAAAACCCAACAAAAGTAGAAGAAACTAATGGGCAAGGTTTTTAAAGCCAGCAAAGGCAGTCTTTAGTCCTAAAAATGGTGTGTGGTTTGGGACTGCATGAAGGACGATGCCTTACAGCATATAGAGTAATAAGAACTACCGCATTGACAAGGAAATGCATCAGTAAAATCCCTGTTGAAGTCAGTGGGAATTCCGTCACTGACTTTAGTGGAGCCGAGATGTCACCCCACAAATTGGATTCTTTCTGTCACTGAGTTCTAGGACACGTCTACGAGGAGAGCAGCATTTCAGTCATGTGAGAATTTACTGTTCTGCCCCTGCGCTTGGGTCATAACGCCATAAGAGTGGAGGGATCAGGATTTATTTCTCCTGGTAAAATATCAGTTTAGGATTGCTGCAACCAATAAGTACACTGGCTGAATAGACACCACACTTAAAATTAATGGCCTTCTGCAATATATTATAAATGCCTTATTATTGAAGGTTGCTTGAAAAAGAAAGTGTTACTGAAATCTGGCATTGCTATGAAACTTTGGGAGTTGGTAATTGCCAGAGGCTATAAATTAGCTTGATGTGCTGTACTGACCCTGTCATGCACTTAATGTAATGGTATCAGTTTAAATTACAAAAAGAGGCTGAACATTAAAATACTCAAATTGCATTAGGAAAGGGGAGAGAAACAACAGAACTGTCATAGCTCATTAGTGTTCCATAAAGTTGAAGAAAAATACAACCGTCAATAACAATAAAAAGTTTCATACTTGCTGTTCATCTATCCAACTTTGCCCAATACTACAATTTTAAAAATAAGTCACAATTGGAACTATTTTATAGTTGCAAGTATTTTTAATACAGAATATTTAATTACTATTAATATGACTTATTAACATTTATTAACAATTTCTTGCTGTTAACATGAATGTGCACACTGTAGAATCCTATCACAGCACTTCACTGACAAATGTTCAGAGAGGGTTACTGTATTTCTGTATCAATGGAATCAAAGTTCATTTCCAGCTAGAAACTTTAATGAGACAGAATTTGAGGACTTCTGGGCAACTATTGAGGATTTTGGCTTTGTGGTGGTTGTAGTGGTCTCTGCAAGTCTGTAATCACCAAGCCCAGGTGTGTTTCCTGCATTGGTGAAGTTCATTAGCCAGCAACAGAGGTGCAGCATGGTAGATGCAGCACTTTCCAGCTGCACAACAGAGAAATTTCACTTATTTAACCATGGATTCTTACAGACATTTGGATGCTGTATGAAAGTCACTAACCTTTTTTATTTTTTCCCAAACTGTTTTGCCCTAACTTAGGTATTCTCCTTGCAAATCTAAAACTGATTATTAATATCAATTATTAATACCTCACAGGAAGAGCAAGGACTTTTTGACCACCTTCCAAGTTTCTGGTATAAATGACATTTTAATGATTAATTATATCTTCCTTACAGCTTAGAAGTCTGTTTGCAGTACCTCCAAGAACCTTGGGTTAGTGTTAGTTGAGTTTGTAGAAACAGCTGAAACCTCAGCCTACTCAAATCACTTCAGATTGTGTTTATCTAGGATAACCATTTCTGAAAATGTCTCACAAACACCAGGTGCTGTTCTCACTTCTAAAGTATTATTTTCCCTTTAAATAGAGCATCACTCCCAATCAGGTTACTGGAAAGCTGTTGAAATTTATTTCACCTGAATCTGTATCAGATGGAATGATGATGCAATTACATGTCTGACTTTTAACAATCGCAAATAAAATTGATGTGATGGATTACAGACTTCAGCACACCATAGCTAAAATAAATCACACTGAAAGCTTGTACAGGTAGACTGGCTGTCACCTTGTCTTATTCTCAACAGGTGAAAATTAGGGATCTAGTTGAAGCTGGTTATCCACATGAAATTTCTCTGCAAGTGTCTATCTTAGATACTGTTGCTATTATTGGATGACTCACCTTACAGGGATGCTCTTCTCATCTCTCTGTCTTTCTCTGACAGTAGGAAAAGCTGGACCTACTTAGACAAGATAACTGACTTTGCAATGGTTTGAGTCCTAATGTTACCTTCTCTGCCACCTTCTTTTCACTAGTGTAGTGGCACAATCTAGATAATGGCCAATTTAATAATGTCTGGCATGCTAAAGGTCACAGCTCCTAACTGCAGACTGGAGTCAGCAATCTCATACCTACCCTTCCTTTGAGAAGAGGATATTTGTTGCTTTTTCTTTATGGACTTGCCATAAAATAAGCAGCAGTTTTGTTAGTATTGACAAAGATATATACTATGTGGTTCCTTCAACATCCAAGATTTCCAGAGGTATAATTCAGAACCTAGAAATCATGAACTTGCCTTAAAAAGAACTTTTTTTTTTTTGCTTGGTTTTGATCTGCTACTGTTTCAGTTGGTATAAAACAATAACAACAACAGCAACAAGAAGCAAACTGGGAATTCTTTTGTACAACTATAAGCTCATATTTCATAATATGACATATATCCCATGTATCTTTCGGAAGAATTGGCAGAAGTGTATATGTTACTACAACACTGCTCAGGGAGAATAATACTGTGCATATGGATTAAATTTCACAGACTTATTGCTTTGTTTTGTAACCATTTCTTCTTTAAACACACCAAAATAATTTCTTTCACTCTCTCTCCTCAGTTTGGATAAGCAATTCTCTCATACTTTCAGCCTCCTTCTTGTATTGTGTGAACTCCTCCTCATATTTCTACTTCATCTATCACAATGAATTTGGCATTTTTTTGACAGATGACAGCACTTCATTTCACTGGGGGAGGAATACAAAAGACAGAAGAACAAAAAAAAGCTGAAAAACACTTCATCTTAGGGTAAATGAATGGACTTTTACCAACTATTCTCACAAGCACACGCTCCAAATCTTTGGACTGACCATAAGCATTGGAAACTTTATCCAAATGGTACTTTTCATCTGATAGTACTAAGCTTCTGAAAATGAGGTTTTACAACACTGCCTCTCAGTCATACCTCTTTCTTCTAAAAGGTTTTGAATCTAAGTTGAAATTGTTTGATGGCTTTGCATTATGTGTTGTCTGAATAAAATATACTTGATTCCTTGTGCACACTGGGTGACCAGGTAAGCTGCACATTATCTATTTGGTCCCTTCAGAATTACTTTGCTTTTACAGCTCAAAGTGAGTGACAGCAACACGCGAGCTAAGTGTTCCAGAAGAGCAGAGACTGCATTTATAAATTGCTGACTACTGCATCAATAGGAAAAGCCTCCCAGTGAAGCAATAATTACTCTGAAAGAACAGTATTTCCAAGTCTTTGGCATTGAAGACAAAAAATAGGCAATATGGAAAATGTGTCCGTGGACTGAATGCCTCCACACATATTTTCACAACAACCCCTATGTGTTTATGGATGCACCATATAAGCAGTCCCTTTCCTAAATTTGTTTTATTATATTTTTTAAAAATAATTTCTTTAATATTATTCTGCATCAGGAAATCCACTCAGAAAACAACGAGTAGACAAAATTAGCACACCTAATTCTTGAGAAAGTGGTTAAATGATACCACTTACAAAAACCTGGTTTTTTTCCTTGCTGCTTGCTTGAAGGACACTAATCACCATTTCTGTGCTTAAATTAAGAAACCACCTTTTTATATCATAACTTTAGAAATAGAGTAATGTTTTTACTCAGAAAGAAAAATTTGCTTTAAATTATCGACTCGGGTCTGACATTCCGTTATCTAGAATTCTTCCTTAGCAGTTCAGACTAGTGCTTTTAAGGTATTCTGTAACTGATCACAGTTTTGTGTATTTTACTACAGGCAAGGGTTTTCTGAAAATTCATAGTTTTAACATAAAGACACCGTTTAAGTAGTAAACTAGATTAGATTCCATTCAAACAAAAATATTTCCATCAGAACCAAAGATTAAGATGGAAAACATTTCATCTGAATCTTCATTCATCTGAAGCAAAATTAGCAGATACTAAACTGAAACTAGTAACATTCACGTTTCCAGAGAGAGATGAATTTTTCTACATATCATCAAAGCAAATAGAAGAAAACTTTTAAGTGTCTTTTTCTCCTAAAAATCAGTTAAAGCTAAGACCATCCAAGTAGAAATAAAGAATGTGAGTTACACTTATAGCTAATGGTCTCCTGGAAGAAGAGGTTTGTCCTGTTAAGATGAAATACTGCAACTCTAAAAACAGATAGAGTTTGGCTGGATTTAGGACTAGGCCCTAGAGTTTTCAAGATCATAATTAGGGCTAAGGAACTACTGTTTCTTTGGATCTTACTTTATTTTCCTAGAGGATTTTTTGGAAATGGACTTAACGTTTGAGTACCTTTACATATATGTGAGAAATAAGCACCTGAAATCAATGTATGCAACTTGAATTTGAAAGAAAATACATTTTCATCTATGGAATTGCCATTTTTGCTCTGCTTCACTGAATGGGAAATTGTAAAGTAGTCTTGAATTAACATATCTCAATCTCTTAAGAAGAAACAGACAAACCAAAATCAATATTCATGTGCTTTTTTTCTCTTGTAAGTTCATGTTATGAAAAGAGATTTCTTGTCTTTTGTCATGACTGAAAAGTCTCATATGCTTATGGTTCCTTTTTATTCATTAGCATACTTAAATATTGGTTTTCTTAGTTATTTTATTTTTCCTTTTACATTAGAGTAGTATCTAGCAGGCCAGAGCCAGATCACAGCTCTGACATAGGAAATGCAATATGCACATTTAGTGAGATGGTTAAACCACTCAAGAGCTACACTCTTAAGTAGAAAATCCAAGAAGCAGAGGAAGAGAGGACAGGTACAGAGACGTGAATTAAATTGCTCAAATTCAGACTGAAACGGTATTAAATATTAGAATAGGTCCACTGTCTCCCAGTTCACAGTTCAGTGTCAGTGGGGTATCATTTGTCATAACTGGACATGTTTTTTCATGGATTTCTGTCAATTCAATTCAAAGTGTCTACGTATATAATGAGAATACTGCTTTTAACCCCTGGAGTTACCTCTGAAGTCATGAAGTAACAAAAAGAAGTACATTAAATTTTCTTTTACACCAAAGTAGTACGCAGGTAAAATAGAGTGGACTCAGGGAATTCTATGTCATTTAATTATTTGCCAGTTACCAAAATGGTTATTTACTGATTTAGGTACTGAGAAATAAAGAGAGTAAATTAAATGTACACCTAGGGAAAAGTTGTTTCATCCTCTTAGCTTCAATTCACGTGCCTCTCCTCCCCGCCTTGCTCATCTCCGCTCCCATCGTTTGAACCACAGGTTACAGTCAGGCCCCTTGTGATGCAGCAGGCAGTGCAGAGACTGCGGTCAGCACCTCCTGCTGCTCCTTACTTCTTACTCCTCTGCACCTCCTTTCTTGCTTGTTTTTTCTGCTCTGAGTTGCAGGGATCCCTCAGGGTATCCCTGTCCTCATGTGGGTCAACCAGAGCCGTTGTCCCTTGGGGTGTCCCTGTCCTGGTGTGGGTTTCCCAAGACCACAGTCCCTTAGAGATGTACCTCCTCTACCATGGAGGTCCTCTTTCCAAGACTGTCTCCTGCTGTGTCCCCAACAATACCCCTTCCCACATGCCTCTTCACATGTTTTCCTCTGTGTGTCCTCACATGACATCCCCAATATCTCCATTTGTCTCTACATCATGTGGCTAAAAAGCTATTCTTTGGAAGAAAAAAATACACATCTATGGCAACCGTAGAGCATTTTAATAATGGAGCTTTTAATCAGAAAATGACAAGTGAAATTTGTGTATTACCACAATTGTGGTGGGTTCTAAATAATCACAGTTCCCTGTGGCACTGAATTACAAGCCATGTTCATCGATAATTATCACTTTACTCCAGATTTTTAGATTAAAAATTCTGCTTCATGAGTTTTTGATGCAGGGCGATCAGATGGAGGTTTTCGATGCTTTCCAGGCTGCAACAGAGGATTTCAGAGACGAATTGCATTGATCCAATACATTCACTGACTTTCTACTTTCTGCTCCTCCAGCATCATGCAGAACCCTTCAGGGATTGGCATGTCTCCTGCTCCCAACATGCAAGCCTGGTAGATGTCCTGACATGAAAATTTGTCATTTCCCCCCCAAAAATAAGGCAATAAAGCTTGGTAACATCTTCCGTTTTGGGGTTTTTTTTGCTGTGTGTAATTTTTTTTTCTTTTGGTTTACATGCTTCTGTTATGCTGGAACACTGGCTTTCAGGAGATTTTGTGTAGCATGAGGGACTCATAGAATTTGCAAGATAAAACCTTTGTTTAGAGCACTCTGTCTTCTTGCTTTAAGAAGAACATATTTCCTATATTTCTGTCTTGGAGCAAAGTAGATTATAGACAGACAGATAGGTACTTTGAAAAAGAATTGATTTTGTTTCTATGTTGCATTGATTATTCCCACATATACCACCATTAGTCATACCCAGGAATTTCCTTGCTGGGAAATGGCAGGACAGATTGGTTTAGAACTGCTCTGCAGCTGTTCTAAATTACACTGGGATAAGACTGTGAACCCTTCCAGTTTTTAGATGTCTGAAAGTAGCTTTTAGCAGGAGACTATACCCAAATTAGCCTCAGTTCCCTGAAGAAATGGTTTACTCTTTTGTGGATGTAAGAATTAGTAACTTATGAAGAAAATTACCATAAAAAAACAAATCCCTGAAAATAGAAAGAGAAAACAAAGCAATGTAAAGAGAATTAGGCTGGCAGGAAACTTCAAAAAGAGCATGATATAAAATGGTATCAAAACAAAAGATCAACAGATGTCTTCAGCATGAAGACTAGCAGTGTTTTCTAGCCTTTATTTATTTCAGGGGCTCAGTACCAAGAGGTGCAAGTTTCCATCTGGTAATAGAATTCCACAAATTATTTAAGATGAAAGGCATAATATGTATTTAATGATACCTTCACGTTGCTGATCAAAGCATTTTTTCTGAACAATTTTTTCGTCATGGTATTATTTTTCTTCCCCTACCCATTTTTTCCAGTCCTTCTACCCTTTCCCATCTAACATGTCATATAACTTCACTAAAATTTTTCCTATACCATTACAAAGACAGTATGTGGCTATTGAAGACAGTGATTCTTCAATGATTCTGTTCTTCAGGTTGTTTGCAAATTTCATGTCCTCTCCTCCCGTTGTGCACCACATATTTTAGAACTGGAAAGAAGCTAGATGTCCCCTAGTTGGTGTATACATTCAATGTTTCTTGTTCTTATCCTAATTCTGTTCAAATTAGATATTGTTTTATATTAGATATGTTTTATTACGCACACAGTGTGTATGCTCCTTACCTAAATCAGTATGTCACTTCTCAGCTTGACAGCATGGTGCAGAGAACAGCTGTGGCTCAATGTCATCTGGGAACCCTTCTCCTCTCTATGGGGGAACCATAGAGTGCGAAAAGATATATGCTAGATAAGAAAAGAATTACAAAGTTTAGAGGACCTTGGTAAGACCCTTTATTCCTCCATGTCTCCATTTTCCCTCTCAAACACTGCTTTGTTTATGTAAAATTCCAAGCACAGTTATCTCACAGGGCTTTAAGCGCTTCTGTCATGCCAATATGCCAATTATTTAACAGCAGTACTGAGAGATTTAATAGAAAATTTAACAGGATTTTGGAAAATGTTTCATCATTGGCACTCTACAAGACACCATATTTATCTCTGCCTGGCAATGTATCAAATCTTACGATATTATGTCCATTGTAGAAAGTTAGAAATGCACTGAATTTGGTGAGACTTTTATCAGGTGTATTAATCTGAGATGAGGCAGTGTGTGCCCACTGCAATACTTCCTGACTTCATATTCCAATGCTGGCTTGCCAGTAAACACAGCAGGAGGGGAAAAGTGGTTCTGTGTCCTGCTATATGTGCACTCAGTTTCTGCGTTTTTCTCCTTTATTAGTCTCCAATTCATAAGTGAATTTAGAATGGCTTAGCAGTGCTATTGTCAAGTGCTACAGCTCCAGTAGCTTTTACATTCAGTGTTGGAAACGTCAATCTTTTGACATTCGTTGTACCAAAATGTGGTCTCTGGCACAAGCTAATATCCTGTGGTTGCACAGCTCACTACTCTGATACTTTGACTGTTTCCCCTATTTTTATTCATATTTGTGATTCAATGTGAAAGAGGTTAAATACCATTCTCTTGCATGCTATTTGGAGTTAGGCCCTTTCCCTTGTGTACATAGGTTTTGTGTGAATTAGTACAGCTGCTAATTACTCTGCACAGATAGCTGCAGCAGAAGTAACTAAATTAATAGTCTGTTGGAGTAGCCCCTCTGCCATATACCTTGGAGACCCCACAGTACTGTGACAGGATAATGGTCTCCTGGTGCTGGATAATGGTCTCCTGTTGATGGATAATGGTCTCCTGTTGCTATGCAAATGCAAAGTCAAAACAAATGTGAATGATGACATTTTATAAAGCAAACATAGAACTGAGCCTGCTTCTGGTAAATATTTCATCAAAAACCATTTCTATTTCCTAAACTAGTGAAATGAACACTTTCTAAGGCAACATCATGTTGTAGATGGGAACAGAAACACAGCTCTAATATTTAACATGCCTAGTGAGACGTTAGTTGTTACCATTTTTAGAGCTTATGTGACAAATAACTAATTTCACCCTTTGATTTCAAGACCAGCCACTCTCTAGTATGTCACGCTCCTTACAGCTCAGCTGTTACCTCTTTTTTAGTCTTGCTTTTGATCATGTTCCTGTACAATTCTCCCTCATTGTGCAACAAATAGCTTTCTAGTTAGTGTTTGTTGTTTAGTGTGTTATCCTTCTTATCTACTTTTGAACTACGTTTTGTCTTTTTGAAAAATCCATTTATACTCTTGAACTAGAGCCTATTCTTCAGCTTTCTTAGTCTGGGAATAGAAGGGTAGTAAAATAAAAAAAAAAAGAACAACAACAAAAATGGACTGTCAGGAAACTGGTTGTGGCTTCTTGATCTTGTCTATTCCCACCTAAGGACAGATCGGCACAGTCAGTATGCTTGTTCACCTTGGTTCTTCAGAAGCAAGATGGTCAGGATCAGTCTGAAGGTTGGCAGCCTCACCAGAGCAACTGACTTCTCTAAACTTCACTGTGCCCTTGCTGAATCTTGATTAACTTAGTGCATAGCAGCTGGAGGACATTCGTGCCTCATCTCAACCCTTCTCATGCCAATCTCAGCTGTCAAAGAGGTGCTTCAACTTCAGACTGCATCATGTTCCTTTGAACTACATTTATTACATCTCCCTGATGTAGGTAGGGAGAGGGGAGGTGGACAAGGGTTTAGAGAAAAAGTGCTCCAAAACCTATGGATTTTAGACAACATAAGCCTGATTTTAAATTTAGGGAGCTGAACATTTACAAAATATCTTTCTGCAGAAGAGAAGATACACAATTTAATGTGAAGCAATGCCATATGGTCCCCAATTAGAAAGAAATCAAAGAAAGGATTTAGATAGACTGCCCTTTCTAATCATTCATCATATTTGCTCTTTTCTTTTGCTTAGTACTACAATCTTTTGAAGATGAAGGCCAAAACAGTAAAGATTTCAGGATACTAAGCAAGTTAGGACTAACTAGATGACTACGTTTGCAGTCTGAACGAGGTATCACAGCCCATGCTTTGCCAAGATTTCTCTCTTTGGTAGAAGAAAATGAATCCAGCATGTTTGCTGCTTTCAGCTGGTTCAGGAATAACGCAAGAGCAAGCTAGACTCTTGAGTACAAAATTATTTAGAGCTTAAAAGGTCAAAACCCTCAAGTGGCTACTGGTAGCCAATGGAGATCATATGGCAAAAGTGCATTGAACTTCACAAAGGCACAATACTTCCTTAGAAGAGCAGCCAGGTTTGAGGCAGCCAGATTTTGCACTAGCTTCATTTTCCAGATGGACTTAAATCATGCAGAGATAGTGCCTTGGGAAGGCAAAGTCTACAGCCAGAGGATGGGTACAATCACACGGGTGCATGAATTTTTAAAATATGTGGGTGATATTAAAATGAATCAGAACTATTTTCACTGTACAGTTGCAACCTGGATATCAAAAAACCTCTCCCCATTTAAACCATAACAGAAAAAGGCAAACACATCTGTTCCTTGAACTGAATATAATTTACTTACTTGATTCATTGGTTAATTTCCCTTCCAGCCATTTTTGCATCCTTCCCTTGTGAACTAAGGCTCAGTCACAAATTTCAATCTATGCACTGATCTCTTCCAATCGCTTGATTTTTATTTTGTGAATGCAGAAGAGGAGCAAAAAAAGAAGGAAAAGTAGCTTGGTTACCTGACATAAAGACAGATAATCAAGAATTCAGGCAAGAAAATGACCTACAGCACTGTTTTCTCAAATTCTACAATCCCCATGTAAGGTCCAGCTATGAAGATCAGTTTTACAGTGTCTCTGTTTCTCCTGTTTCCTCTGTAGATTCAGTAGCAATACACATTACTAAAGACATACATGGAACCTAGGGAGGGTTAAAGTAAAACACAGATAACCAGCTGTCCAAAGAAAAGTTGGGGCAAATGGAGAGATGTGATATGTTCAGGCAGTCTTATTTGCCTGAAACATATCTAGCAGAAGTTCCTGATTACTTCGAGTTTCTCCCTTTGTAGCAATATTCAAATTTTTCTTTGGCTACCACTACTCTGAACATATTTTTCTATTTCAGTAAAACACTGGGCTCAGAGCTTTTATGGTGAGCATGAGAATTGCGGGAACCCATAACTGTTGTAGGTAAATACAATTTCATGCACACGGTCAGTTGTCAAATTCAAGCACTCTTTTTCTCAAAATCCCACTGGTTTCCACCAGATATCAGGATATACCTTCAGGGTCCTTTATAGTCTAAAAGTTTTTTTCACTAAAGTTGAAGAAAAAACTTAAAATTCATATATATTTATTTTGTACCAAAACACATGTTGAAAGATAACGAAATTCTGTCAGCAGAATATACCTGGATGAGTTGCTACCCTGTATCTTTGGAATGGCACAAACTAAAAGGAATTTACTTAAAATAAAGAGGAAGTAATTGACACAGAAAGTTGTAACTTAATTGTGCTCACCCTCTTGAAAGGCTCAGCATGGGTATCAAACAACAGAAACAAAACAGCTGCAAACAAAATGAGTTTTACAAAGACCATTAACTCTTAGTTCCCATCATTCTTTTAAATAACAATTTAGCCAAAAAGATGGTAAAATGCAAAGTCTTTTTCTGTTGCTCTTTAAAATGTTAACCTGGATTATTTCCCGAGCATTAATTAGAATATAATCTTTTTAAAACATGAATTTATATTACATAAATCTGTAAACATGCCAATATATGATAAACTTTAATCTGTTTTTCTTGATTGTTAATTGGAATGTCAATAAAGACTTTCTTTTAATAGCAACTGTATCACAGAAAAAAACCCCCCAGTGTTGGAAAAATCTCTGTAGGGAATAACTGTACCTATCACTCGTGATGCTCATGTTCAGGCTGTTCTTATAGACTTCCAAAGTCAAAAGCAAAGATATGAATTCTGAATTGTCCAGGGGGTCAGTTATCATCCTTTCATTAGAGTGTTTCCAATACATAACCTGAGATTTCTTATTTTAATTTAAGCCAAATGTTTCTGCCTTCTATATCCATGTGTAACATGGTTCAAGTTATTCTTTTCCTCATATTCTTCCCCAAGACTACTTTAGTATTTCCTCAATATTTATATGACCAAGCCCAAAAAGATTATCACTGCTGTATTGCAGAGTGGCCTGCTTGGTTTGCATCCTTTGTGAGGATTACTGTCACAAAGTGGAGGTAGCACTTCAGCTAAGCAGAGTGGAAAGATTACCTCACATTTCCCAGAATTAGCTTTGCTTTTTGTCCCACTACCGCCTCTTAATTCTTTTAAAATCAAGACTCACTTTCAACTCACATTCCCCCATAATATCTCAATCATCTTCTGT
Organism: Pseudorectes ferrugineus; assembly: GCA_008033365.1. Taxonomy (NCBI): domain Eukaryota; kingdom Metazoa; phylum Chordata; class Aves; order Passeriformes; genus Pseudorectes; species Pseudorectes ferrugineus. The sequence continues at coordinate 15,799 of QWTY01038206.1, forward strand.
ATAACTGGTAAGTGTTTTTTTCTCAGAGTACATTTGTCCTACTGCTTGTTTGTGTCTAACCATGGTATTTTCTGCTTTTTCTTGTTGAATCACATCCTATTTTTTTCAGATCATTCCTCCAGCTTGTCAGGATTTTTTTTCTCAAAGTTCTTATCCTGACCTCTAACACATTTGCCATAATTTCTGCATCATCTCCAAATTAGTAGGCATTTTGACAACACCCTCTGGACTGGAATATACAATGAAGCCTACCAGCATCAGGATAGGTCTTGAGTCCCTTGCAAACTGCAAAACTGCATTCACTATACTCTTTCACTTTGATAATGAATAGGCATTACCTTCTTCAATATGTTAATTCAAACAATTTTTCATTCATCCATCTAGAGTTAAAAAAAATCCTCTATACTAAGTGTACTAACTTATTAACTTACCTCCTTTAGATATGCTGACTCTCAGGTCTTCTTTGAGGGAAATAAAAAAAAATGGGTAATATGAGAGTAGAGCTGCTCAGAAATCAAGAAAAGACCAAAGAAAACTGAAAGACAGGATGCTCAGCAGTTCTCCAGCAGGACATGAGAAAGATCTTATGGTAGGAAATGGAGTAAAGTTGGTAAATTTTAGCATAAAGTTAAGAAAGTCCATAATTGTTATCAATAAAGGGATTTAAACGCTAGGTCTCTCACATGCAACAAAATTTCCTTGTACCTATTAGATGGGAAGAAAAATAATTTTCAACCACTTTCATACATATATATTTATAATATGTATTTATAGAAATTTGTACTAAATTTGAATTTATTTATATAATATATATAATACATATTTGAATATTTATAAGTAATAACTCTTCAGCAAAAGCAGGCATCACGCTTAGAAACAAAAGACCCAATGTCTTAAATAGCTCTTTACTTTTGTGCTTAAATCTCTGTGCATACTTCAGTCAATTGAACAAATTGACTGTACACGGTTTCTTTTCCTCATTATGAAATGCCTAAGGAACACAGAGCAGGATGACAAACAAAAGCCCCCTTTGCTACGGAGGAAGTGGACTGATCTTCATTACTCTGCAGTACACAAAAGAAGTTTAAAGGGACTTTGGAAATGTGTAAACTGTTAGACCAAATAGAACTCAAATGCTCTTTAAGTAAACACAGTGGGATCCCAGAAAACAAAATTATTTTTTAGTTTCAAACAACTACTATTAAAATGTAATGTTTGTAACCATAATTCTATTTGAATGGCCTTGAGATAAACTGTCTATCATAAACTCTGCAGCCCACCTCCTGCAAAGGTGATCAGGGATCAGTAGGGTATTTAGTAGCTAATATTGTAGCTGCCAGATCCAAGATCTGGAAACACTGGGAACCAGAAACACATCTGTTGCTTAAAATACAGTGTTATGTGTTAGCATGGTCAACATAGAAGCCCAATTTTGAACCCGACAGGAATCCCCCTGAAATCAGTAGAAATACACACAGGTTACTGTTGAACACATGTTGAGGTGTTTTGTCATAGTGGTCACAAATCACTAAATATCACAGAATAGGAGAAATAAATGGAAATGAAGCTTAAATCTGAAAAATTAA